>JANHFX010020625.1:13066-28869 GCA_027560015.1 Chloroceryle amazona | reverse complement strand
GAAGCTGAGAGGGACTTCAACGTACATTGGGGAACAAGACTGGAATTCAAAATGTCAGTAGCAGACTGAAGAAAAATAGAACAGAATAAAGCCCAGTGGAAAGTGCCCAATTTAGGAATCGTTGACTGCACAGTGTACCATGGAATGAAGAATTAGGGGTTGATTTACTTCTTGAGGAGAGGAGATGGAAGATTATATCATGAGCTGAGTATGAGAATCATGGAAGAATGGTTTCAGCATGAAGAAGAGAGGAAAAGTGTCTTCAGAACTGTTGTAGGAACAAAAGTAATACTCTTTTCCAGCCCATGGAAAGGAAGAAAAGTACTTAAAATTAATTAAGAAACAGACATCGAAGGTGTCTGAAAAATATCCAAGTGGTAACAAGCCTGGAAAGAGTCTCCAGAGAACTGCAAAATCTCCAATGCTGGAGTCTATAAAACTGGGCTGAAGATGTATTTTTGCATATCAGTAAAAGCGCTTTATTGTACAAGTCCAAACGGAGAGAAAAAGCCATTTCCAACAATTCTGCCTTTGATTTCATGGTGGAAGAGAGGTGTACAGAGATTCCCCACCTAACCCTGAGTAATGACAACAAATAAACCCTTAAAATAGAGAAACAATTCCGTGTTCATCTGTTTGTGTTCTGGGTAACACCTAGATCTTCTGTTCTTTAACCAAATCTCTCTTCATCTGCTTACATTAGACTCTGCTTAGATACTACCTCAAGGTTCAAATGGTGATACTGGTCTAAAAATTTAATTTCCCAAAGTTAGTGTGCTTGGATGAAAAGCTTTTTGATCCAAGTTCCTTAAATGCAATGTTACATAAGGTCTAAATTTCTGCTGGATTCTATGATGGTTATTTAAAGCTCGATTCTGGTAAGGTAGAGGCTGAAAATCACATTCATAAACCTTTTACAGCCATTGGTCCGAACACGGCTGTTTCTGGCACATTTGTATTTTGCTTTAAAATGAGACCAGATTAATGCCCTGTACAGTAACACTCACTCCACTGAAATTATACCAAGGATAAATTTGGCCCAACATTGTTTGAGCAGCCAGAGATGACGATTCCCTCAGCTAGCAGGAGAATTGGGAGGGGAAGAGGGAGAAGGAACAGATGTTGACTCATTATTCTTTGGGGATTTGCTTGGTTTTGATTACATCAAACAATTATGGAGGATTCAGCTGTTGTTAAGGCAGCTTTATTTAAATTGAATATATAATTACAAAGGAATGTTGCTTTGGAGTGGCAGTGCTCTTTGAGAAAAGAATAAAAATCTACAAAACCCTCCTGGAGAAGTACGTTTAACAAGTAATGCGTTCTGTTAACACAGCACCTCCATGGAAATGGAAAATACAGTTTCACTTGAGAAAAAATTCCAACTAGTTTGCTTATTTTATTTTATTTTTTTTTCTTGTTTTTCCTTTTCATGGATAGGATTGTGACAGCAAGTCTTTGGACTTCTGCTGGCAAGGAAACATATGTATGTGCTACTGACACATAAAAACTATCCTTGCAATCCTTTTGCAATCAGCTCCTGTCCTGGACCCCTGCCAGATCTCTGTGTTTGATGTTTCATCCATACCCTTGGGGAATATCTCTCATTCACATTATGGCTACTTTACATCATTGTAGCATTATAAAGGACCTTTAAGATATCAGTCATTGTGACACTTTCCTCTGTCTGTCTGGTGAAAAATGGCCTGAGTGCACATGAGAATTAAATTTGAAATGCTAAGGAGGAACTTTTCCCACACATTCATGGCAAGGCTTGGGAGGTGTCTACTCTGCCACATGCAAAGTGGAAGAATGTGTTCCTTCACAGCTATGGACAAAGTTGATAATGCTGTGGCCATCACAGTGTCTTGCCCGTGAAAGTAGGTGGGCTACTTATAAATTAGATGGGCTACTAATAATACAAATTATCAAATGAATGTTGTAAGAGATTATCTGTTATGTGACTTTTATCACGGCACATGTTTCCATGGAAAGATGCAACGTTTCCTTCCAATGGGATAGAGTTTACAGTTGCCTTTGGCAAGTGTCTGACTCTAGTTAATCTACTCATGGGGAGCAACTGACTGACTTGAGGTCTGCCTCCTGCAGAAGATATTTACCTCAAGAGTAAAAGTCTCATGAAGTTTTGTGCTAATGGAAGCATTGTCAAAAATGACAAAAATTTTTACCTACAGCATGTGCATAGGAAGTGATGATTCTTGCTGTTTTACTATTCATGACAGTATTTTATGTCAGTCCTCTAATATATCTTTTCAGGACTTGATAAACAATAAACCTTCTAAGATATTGCTCCCTAAGCATTACCTTCAGACAGTATGCTACTGATGAGACTCTTGAAAGATCAGTGGAGTCCCAAATACAATACTATAGATAATTGAGGCTATCAGAGACCATGTCAGACAGAAAGAAGTGTGATTTTTCCCATAGCTTATTTCTTTTTTTGTGTTGTTGACTCGGGGACAGCACAGATCTCTTCCTCTAAGGGCGTGGTGACTTTGAGTGACACGAAGTTGTTAAAGCAAAACCAGGAATGAGTATCTTGACATGGTTCTCTGAAAGGAAAGCACGTATCTTCAAGATAGATACTGGCTTCCAAGAGTCTGGTTAGGGCACGTGGCATGAGGAAATCCTATTGGAAAGGGTACTGTTTCCTAGGAAGAAGAAAGGGTCCCCAGCTACTTGGACATATATGATACACAAAGCCAACCACTTGCTAATGGCTGTGCTGCATAGGCTGGCAAAGAGAAGACGCTTGGAAATTAGGCATTGTAAGAAAATGACGTGTAAAACATCAATTCCTTGAGTATGCTATTTGACCAATCTCTTTGGTCCTTCTACGATGATGAGAGGCAGATGGGAAAGCATAGCTATGGGAATATGAAACCCTGCATTCGATTCTGCTTATTACAACTTTGCAACATAAAAGTGTAAGGCACAAGCAGTAATAATAATAAAGCTGACTATTTTTGTGAGCAGTGGAACTAACTAGAACTAAAACTTTTTACATATTTGTGAACTGCAGAAATGTTCTGCAGCATGAAGTAAGTTGTAAGCTCTGACCAAAGCTTTGATTTCCTGGGGTGAATTGAGACTGTCAATGTCTTTACTCTGCAGAGTCCCCTCTTATCTAATACAGTTACTGGTCAAACTGCACTCACATGCCTCTCTTCTCTACTCAACCACATTAAAATAATGTCAAATATATTTGAGATTGTGGCTTTTTTGTCCTATCGCGTTGAAATATGCTAGTAGCATATCAATCAGCATACCATCAGGATACCGATTTCAGTCACATATACACAGTTTGATCTTCTAAGGGAAATAGGCACAAAACCCAATATCAAACGAGTACAAAAACGGAGATAATTCAGTAATAATTTAGATGAGCACTTCGTGAAGATTCCTATGTACATATTTATCTGTCCATGTATCTGTCTACCTATCTCAAGTGTTTTTTGTGCATTAACACTTGGAGGAAATTATAAGTGTTAATTATGCTCAGAAATTTCTCATCCTGATCTCACAGAGAGATATTTCTGGTATACACATTTCCTGAGATGAATGTTTCATAGCAAATCCCCATCCTTATCCACTTGCTGAAACCCAAACCATGCACAATGCACGTGTATTTTTAAAGCTTTAGAGTCTGACACCTTGGCTACTGCACTTTGCAAACTAAACACCCTAGGGGCATTTTCCAGATAGGGCTGAAAGCAGTGATGTTCTTCAGCCTAAATATATGCACAGTTAGACACATTCATATTTTCTTAATGATTTTCCTTAGCTGAAAATAGAATAGATGTAAGTGACAGATTAATGGACGTGGACTCAGGCAACTGCTCACTGATCATATTGTTCTCACCATAGGCTGCAAAACAAATGATAAAAATGTAAAATCACTTTGTCAGCCAGCAGTCATGTTACTTCAACCTCCACGATGAACTGAAGTTACAAATCTTTCGGGCTTTGCAAAGAGATTAGAGTCAGAGCAAAGGTGCAGAAGACTGTTATGCTCTTGTCCACCCTTCAGGAATGTCAATGTTTAACTAATACCCCAGAATAAGGTCAGGAAAGAATTCTGTTGGTATTGGGAGTGGATGAACTAATGAAATGCAAACTGAAAGTCCTCCTTTGTTTCAACAGTAAGGACCCCGTGCTACTCCTTATTATCTAGGAAGTGACTATGACCTCTGTCTAGGTCAGCAGCCTATGATGGCCAAGCTGACCAAGCTTTATGTCACACTTCCTTTACAGTCAATGCAATAATGACCTATTACCTCACCAAATGGATGTTGTCTTCTGTGAAAGAAACATTTATCTGTGCACAATAACTCCTTGTATTTACCAGTTTCATGCGACGTGAATTCTGTGTAATCTTTAAACCTTCAAATGGGGTCCCCAGAATTCAAAACATCAAAAGAAGTTCAGGTTTTACTTGTATAAACAAGCGGATTGGATGCAGCAATATAAGGGCTAAGCCCAACGTGTATCAAATGGTTCTGGAGGTTTGTATATGTTCTATAACTTCTGCAGTTAGCAAAGCAGGAGTTCAGCAATATTTCTCCCACACTACACTTCTCCTTTTTGTCTTAGCCTAGAAATTAAATGCACGGGCTTTTTTTTTCCAGTATCTCCAACTCAGTTAGAAATGAGAAATTTCACTTGAAAAGTTGTTCTGGGAAACTTCTTAGTCCAATTTGCAGATTCCAAAGAGAATTATCCAAAAAAAAAATCTAAAGGCTCTTTTCACAAAGTCAGCCTTATGCAATTTGTTGTTGAAAGTTCCACGTTTGGTTGCAAGAATAGTGTGCATACCAGTATAAATAATGTCATTTTCCACACATACCCAAATACCTGACCTCTGAGAATGCTTTGGATATTTCAGTCCACAATTCAAGTAGTCACAAAACGTGCACGTACTTTGGTGTAACACACCCCAGGGAAGGACATTAATTACTTTTACCCTTAATTAGTCTCCATGCTTAACAAATAAATAAATGTGGTTTATTTGACTGGGGCTAAAGTAAGCTTACAACAAAAACTGGTGTTATTTTTCCTTCTTTTCTCATCAATTGGCTTAAAAGTCTTCTCTAGCTGGTGTGATCTTTAAGGAAGATGCCAGAGCCTGAGCCTTACTCCTGCTGAAGTTAAATCCCAGGAAAACCTACAAAGTGTTGGATTCCAAGGGCATTAGTGTTAATGCTAAGGACTAAGTAAAGCAAGAAACATGCTGAGCCCAACGAAAACACCAATTACCTCAACATATAATAAAAGTAAAACAGTTTGTGGGAGTGAATGGAGCATTGTTGAAATCATAATGACAGTGAAGTGGAAAAAAATCCTATCTTAGGGTGGGTTTTTCCCCTAAGTAAATAGTTTGCTCTTCTTTGCATTTCTCAGATTTCTGCTGACATCTGTGTTGTCATCTACAGCCAAACAGGTGAGATCGACAGCAAAGGTTGCTGGTTGATTGGAAATAAACATTTGAAATGTGAGAAACCAGTATTAACAACAATGCTCTTTGACCAGAGCTCAGGGACTATAGAAATTTCCTTAATCAGAGACTAAAAACTAAAAACAGAAACGAGTTTTCTACGTGATGGGACATAGAAAATAATTTTGTGGATCTTCGGTTCTGAATTCCATGCACAGTCACATGCATGTTGCATCTCCTGTAAGTTGGTTTAGAGGACTGGTGTATTTTATTTACCTAGGACAAACACCGATCAGGACTTTCCAGCTATTTTTTTTTTTCCCCACTTGTTCTTCTTTCCTCTTTGAACCCATCCCAAATCTCTACACTATATTCTTAGTATGTATTCTGTCATTTCATTCCTGCACTGTTCACCTTTCTTCAAACAGAACATGCTGTTGTAAATAATTCTCTGTGGGTTATTCACAGCTCCCGTCACTCTTTCAGGAATCAGCACTTCTATTTAAACCAACGTCTGACAATAAAAGCATAATAGAGTGAAATGCAGAGAACAATTGGGATCTGAAAGCAGATATCATGTCTCCTGTAAAGAGAAAATGACAGTGTGCTAGACAGCAAAGCAGGTAAATCTCCTTTCCGTGTTGCTATTCAGAGACGGAATGAATTTATAACAACTTCTTCCTAAAAAAATCATAAAATAGTTATTCTTATTACTATTAATTGTATTTCAGTGGAATTTAGAGATCCAGGAGAGTCCTTCTTCCCAAAGACATAGGTGCTGTTCTAAGCCACTTGTTTATATCAATATAGAGACTTGATATATCAATATATATCAATATCAATATCAATATATATCGATATATTAAGAGGCTTGATATACTGCAACATACAATTACCAGGGGATTTTAGCAAATACTGTAGACAGCTGAGTGTCTTCTTGTAGTTTTATCAGTGGTGGAACCTACCAGTAGTATACAAAGTTCTGTTGTCATTCACCTAAACGAGCATAGAGAAGTAAGGCTTGTAAGTAATAAGGAACTCAATGCTCTCCATCAGGTTTCATTTCATAAAATGAAAATAAGCCTGGTACTGAGCTCAGATGTGTCTGTATAAAGCAGGAGGAAAGTTCTTTTTGTTTCCAAAGTTCTTAAATCCACGTGATGTGAAGACAACCTGGAGTTCTGTCTTTTGGGGATGTTTGATATAAAATATTAGTATAGAATTGGCATCATTTTCCCCCCTTTATTTACAATGTGTGAAGGTTACACTGCTATGCAGAAATAACAGCTTTAAAGGCAGAGTTGTAATTAATAGCCTGAGTTTCTCCCCTTTATTTCACATGCTTCTGGATGCAGAATTTGACCTTGACTGCCTCGAAATTATAGATAGATTCCTGCATTGGAATGTCCTTCAGGCACAAAAATCTGCCTTTTACAGCAGCCCACAGCACTTTCCTCCGACTTATTTGATTTGAAACTAATGCTAAAAATCTAAAGAGAGCCCCCTTTTGGTTTAAACCCCTCTCAGGCCTATATTGTGTTTCTGTCATAGGAGTGATTCTGAGAGGGACTAATTAAAAGTCCAATGAATGTGTGAGGGTTAAACTCACAGGGTCTGCTCATTAACAGTTGCTCACCTAAGAATATTTTGAGACTTCTTTTCTGTGATGGGAAAGAAAGGAATAAGACTAGACAACACTTAAAAACTCACGTTTTATTACATGAACACACATTTCTGTTGCATTACTAGGCCGGCAGTGATGACAATATCTAATTTAACAAGAAGATTCCTCCCCTTCTCCTGTGTTTCTTCTTGGAAAATAACAAAAGAAAACAAAAAAATCACTAATGAACACCCCTTCCCCCAAGAAATAAGGAAAATCAGAACCATTTTGTTAATTGTCTTTTTCCTGCTGTTTCCATGGTAATACTGGCTACTAGACTTCAGTGCAGAGTGACAGTCCAACAATTCACACACTACACCCTTTCAGGCACAATGAATGGCTGTGAAAGAGGCAGAACAGGCACTATTCAGGAAACATGTGATATCTACTCAATGCACTACCTTTCATCCACATTTTCCAAATTGCAGTTAATTTAATTCTAAACAAATGGCTAAGGGGTACAAATGAGGATTAAAAGGAAAAGAACATCTTGAGCTCTAATGGGGACGGTTTGTGTGAAGAACAATATAGCACTTTCTTCTGATGCCAAGGCTGCCGAATTGAAAGATGCACTTCTTCTACTGAGGCATTAATTTATAATCTATTTATAATCTATCTTAATTTGTAATCTATAATCTATATAGTGAAATAAACATGGCAGATATATTTAATTCTTTAGTTTTAAGCAACAATTTCTGTAGATTTTGGCTTTCCGTTTGGAAAGATTTTTGTTGCATGGAGATGTAATTTTTAGTTTCTTCACACTAAAAAGAACCCTCTCATATTTTTCAAGTAAGACAGCTTTCTTGACCAGGCTTCTCATTTGATCTGTCTCTGAAGTTATTGTTCTAAGTCCCATAGAAAAAGCCATGACAAATACTTTCAGGTCACCTTAAGAAACAACAACGGACCTTTTGAGAACGGCAGTGCCCGGAAGGAAATTATTATTCACATTAGATTTAATGACAGTGAGACCTTTCTTTCATGTGATTCTTTTTATTTTGCCACGTAAAGAGTATTATCTTTGCTTAAAACTGATCAATGGACATCTTGAATTTTGCCATATTCAGTTAAGCACGAGGCAAGATGCTTAAAAAGCTTCCAGATTTGGTAAGCGATAGCATGACATCAGAAGCACTGACATTGTGTCAGATCTGCTAATGATTTCACTTTCTGTGCCAACGTGCAGTTTATGTTGAGAATGCAGAGGGTGTAAAGGGAAATACAGCAGAGAAATAGCTTTAAAGCTAAACAGATTTCCATGATTTTTCCCTTTTTTATCCTAAAACTTGAAGATTATTGAACCCAACAATCTATGTACAGCATTTCCTACTTAGGAGAAATATTCTTCATTGTATTTTCCTCCAGCTTATGTATGCAAAATGTCCCTTTAGATGTCATTGCTATCAATTTTTACTACACTTATTTACTCTCCAGTTAAGAATACTTCTGCTTTTAAGACTTCCTTACCCTAGACACCTCATTTTTCACCTGCGAGAAGCAGCATTTGATGCTGTATTGCCAATAAACAAAAAAAAGCCTGTCAACTCTTTCCAAGTTTTGCCAATAATTGTGTTTTGACTTGCAAATGTTTTCTGTTATTAGGTTCAAGTGATCATACTTAGAGACCTGGTTACCTGTTACGTGCAAAGAAAATCCTCAGATGAGATCAAGAGTTTCTTGCCAAGGCCTCCGACAGAGCTGCGCTGGTGTGTGATGTAACTGATGTGACACCAGTTGGCCTTATTTTAAGAAGAGGAAGAAAAGTTGAAGACTTTGAATGACTAATTTTGAAAGCAAAGTAGTGTTCTTAAACCTAGCTACCCAATGCATCCAATTCTGTTGTGTGTGTAGCAGAATCAGACTTTAACAGCGATGTGGCATTTAAAAAATCCCGTTGAAATCAACTTTTGGCACTTTGTTTGTGATAAGCACTGAAGCTATTAATTTTATTTTTTATTATTGCTATTTTTTTTAATATGAAGCCACAGAATATCACTACAAAACACATTTAACTGTGAAGAGCGAAGTTAACGTGAGCTTGGCTAGCTAGCAAATGTTTCTTGAGATCTAAATGCTTTTAAGAGACATTAAATCCTGGAGTTCTACACTGACACTGGTCAGGTAGATTGGTTAATTACCTTTCAGAAGAAATCAGTGAATGGTATGGCAAAATTTCTTGGGTAGTGCCACTTTGCTGATTTTAATACAGGATGAAAGGTGTTCAAAAGTATCACTTTGGTTTGCAGCTCCCCAACAGTTAGTCTTTTGAGGGGTGATAGCATACTGGGACATACTGGGGAACCTCTGGTTTAGGAAACTTCAGTAAGTTCAGGTAGAAATCTCTCTCACAAAGAGATATTATCTCTCTGCTTTGCAGTCTACACTGAGTTTGGATTCTTCTCATACAGTGTTCAAAATACAGGAGGGCAAGTGGAATAAAGACAGAATTGTACATTTATCTTAATATAACAAGGGCAAGTTCTGCATTGAAAAATGTACCAGAATGGTTGTACAGTGCCAGACAAATAATGTGCTGTTGTCTAGGCTAGAAAGTGACTTTGGTTTGCCTTTCGAGGTCATTTTAGAGAATGGAATCCAAATTTTAGCATATACCATCCTAAAAGGGGATGGAGATAAGCATGCACGTAAGAGAGAAGTCAGAGCCTGAAGGCCTAACACCTTTAGCCTAGTCTGGACAGATGTCTGTCCATGAGCTTGTGATAAAGATATTCTTATGGAAGGCTAATGTTGGTGCAGTTAGAAATGGAAACAGTTGTCTTTAGATTTCCTGTGGCCTACCTCATCCAAAGAGCTTCCTCATGGCTTCTCTTGCTCATCCACAAGCTTCTGGTGTCCAGAGGATGGGTACCTCGAACTCTGCTTAGGTGTTTTCTCCATGCAGTCCCTTGAAAGGCAAATGAAAGATATTTTCTTCAGTTTCAACTTCTTTACCCAAGAAAATTCAAAACTTTAGAGCAAAATTCAGACAAAACCTTTCATTCTCTTTCACGGCCACCATCAAAACCCTAGTAATTATGAAATGCAAAAAAAAACCCCAAACATACACATAGCCTCTTTCCCTTTAGATCTGGGATCAGTCTTGCTCAAATGCTATCTAAATATTTAAAGATTAGGAGCTTTCAGAGAAGGATTGGCAGAGCTTGTAGTGAAACCTGAAAGCAGGTAAAGTATTATCAGGCTTTTGATCTTTCTGCCAAAAAAAACCCCAGCATGCATTCCTCTATGATCCAGGTTGCAAAAATGGGGTTACAATATTAGAGTTTCATCATCCATGAAGAAATCTTTTCTTTTCCCCTTTTTGATTTCTGCTGGAAATACCTGAGAAGGTAAAAAATGGAAAAGCTCAAGACCATACTCTCTTTAGCAAACAATGTTTCAGCTGTTTCTCCAGAACAGCATTTTGATTTTTGTACTGAAAAAAAAAAAAGAGAGAGGGAAAAAAAGACCAGGAGAAATAACAAATCAGTTAAGGAGCAAAGCTACTAAAACCAGCAGAGAACTAAAGCAATTGTCTGGAATTCTATCTACAAACCCTCTATGCTATGGCTATATTTACATTAAAGTCATCAAAACAGATTTGCATGCCAATAAAACAGTGAAGGGACAAAGACTTTCATGCCTCTAGCAAAGTGCTGCATTCCAAATTTAGCTCCAAATTCTTGAGCAGTAAGTTGTACTAGACAATTTTGTTGCCTGACCCCGGGCCTTGGTTTCTGTTTTTCATTTCCACTGTGGCTTGTTTACTCTTCACAGAATGACAGACGTGCCTCTCTCTACAGGTCACAGCTCTATCAGAGTAGTGATCAGCCTGCCAGGAATACCATTTTCCTGCAACCAACATACTCACTGGTGAATTAACATACCATTCATGTTAACATACCATTGTCCTGGAGCAACACTGATTCAGAGCAGCTGAGAAGCTGACGGGTATCATCCACTAGCCAAAACAACTCCAGTCATCCAGTGATTCCAGTGCCTCTTTCCAAATGTATATTCCCACATTGAATAGAAGTCTGCTGTCAGGTCATCTGGATGTAGAATGGTTTGTTCACTATTTCTGTTCCTGGAGTAGCTTCTCTCTGTTTACAAAACAAACAGTCTGACTCTTATATTAAAACAAGGAGTTCTGATTTATTTCTAAGTACTGAAACATTTTCTAAAGTGAAGGTGACTTGTATGACCAAGGAGTCATTTTATTTTTAGTCCCATTTTTAATAGGAAAGGCACAAGAAAGCAGTATTGGTAGAAAAAAAATGTGTTTATTTCTTCCCTCTTCCCCTTTTGTTTGGGCACACATATGTAGGATTGGGGATCTTTCCCTTCCAAGCTCTCTATCATTCTCAGAGGGGTTTTTCCTCACTGACCTAAGCCTCATCCTGGTTCTAATATAAAACAGCTGAAAACTTTCTACTCTGAAGAAAAAAATAGGAACGAGACAGAAGATATTGTCACTAGACACATATTTGCTGCTTGTAAAGTAGATATATTGCTCCCAGGGCCCACTTTAAAACCAAGGCCAAGATCTGACCTCAGTATTTTCCTCTCTGGACAAATGCTTAGCTATGAATTCACTTGTCACTTAAGAAAGGAGTTGTTGATTTTTTTTCCTCCTTCCTCTGCCCTAATAATAGATGTTCCTTTAAAACAGTTGTATCCACATTTTCTAGGTAAAGATTTTCCTTTAGTGTCACTGGGAGCATAGCACTTCACGAGATGGATTGTATGTAAAGACTCGAAGCCATCAATTTCCAATATCTGAATTGTTTTTCCAGAAGATTGCGACTGATTTCCGTGTCATTTCTGTGGGCAGTTTCTCAAATGTAGTCATTTAGTTTTGGGGTTAAATATTCCTGTGTCTTCAGATCATAAGCCTGCTGTAGAAGGTCAGAAAGAGGTGGAGCCAATCTGAGGAACTGCAGAGAACTCTCGGCCTGTTTGCCTGTGCTATAGAGAACCGGTGAGAGATGCATGCAAGCAGAAGTTCAGGGACCATGGGACCGTGGTTCTGCATCCAGGCAGACACATGACCTCACTCTGCAGTACGTTATCTATCCAGAAACCTTCGCGTGACTTCTCAGAGCCTGAGTCACCACGACGAACGACACACCACCAGTAGATCTTATTTATCAACTTCTTACCCACTACATCTGTGTAAAACATTCACAGTGAAAGAAGAAACCACTCATGACTCTTCTGGTTTCAGGTTTCCTTGTAAATTCAAAACTTAAGCGAAGGTCACTGTGATTTGCTAATGTGTGTGTGAATCTGTGGAGAAAAATAGGCTAAGTTTCAATGATCTGAAGTGTGGGAAATGCATGGTTTTTCAAATGATACCAAATGATGTTTGAATAGTAGATCCCACTAATTCTGATCTTTCAGTTCGGATTAATCTGGAGTTTGATGCTTGGTATAGCACACAGACACCAAATTAAACAAGAGTACTGTCAGAAATTGCTGTGAAATGAGCATATTAGATGTAATGCAGCAGCATTTCAGTAAAGAAAGAGAACCACATCGGGAAATCAGATGCAAAGTCTTTAACATAGATTTATAAAGGATTTGGAAAACAATCATCTAAAGGGCATACGGTGAGCAGACTTGATAGAGTAATGTAAGTATGGAATGGAAGTGAAAGGACACCATCATGAAGAGAAAGAAGTCTCTGATGAGACTGCAATATTGAATACATCGGATTTAATAAACATGGACAGGTCTGGAGTCAGCAGCAGGGGCACAACTGAGCCAAAGTGGTTGGTTAGTAATAATCAATATCTCCTTTTTTTTGATACAGACCCTCTCAGGAAACTTTCTACAAAAGCATGAGTGTTTTTCACAGCATAGGAGAATGAACTCATTATTTTTTGTAACTCCTTCCAATGCAAATGTACTGACCCTAAACCACGACACAAGGACATTGCTTGTAAGACCTAGGGTCTAATTATCCTGGTGAAATCACATCATTGACTGCTGTAACCATATTAGATACCTTAGCACTGGACGCCCTTCTTCTAAAGATTAGGAATGATCTTAGTCTCATTTCTCAGTGCAGGATGGACCTTAGTCTTCAGAATAAGGACAACTTCTTCTAAAGGACTTTCTGGGAGAACTTAATTGGTCTAGGTTTGAACTCTTTCCGGCAACACAGGTTGTCTCGGCTTATAAACGGACTTCTAGAAAATACTGAGAAAGTCACAGCAGCTGTATCAGAATAGGAGGTTGCATCTTCCTTTGCCGAGGGGCTCCTTATCCATCCCCTGGATCTAGGACTGTCATGACTAACATCAATTGCTTGAATAGCTCTGCCTGTGTTGACATGTGCCAGTTTCACTGGAGCTGCTTGAAGGTGCTCGATGTTCATTAAAACCTTAAGGCTTCAATCGCATCATACTTTATCAGCCGTCAAGACAAACAAGAGCAGGAGCTTTGCAAGATCTGCTGCTCATGCGCTTGAAATTTTGGGATTCCCTGACAATAAACCAGAAGAAGCAGATTAACACGTCCAAGCGAAATGACTCTGAGCAAAGTGGAGCTGCTTTGGAGCTTGGAGGTAAGTCCTTGGAGAATCCTGACTGCTTTGGACAAATGATTGTCTGTAACTGGACAAGCTCTTCTTAATGTTTTCACAAACTGCTAAGTAAGAGGCTTAGGTTAAACATCTCCTGTGTTAGGACCATTGTCAGAGGGTTAAATTTAGTTAAAACACCTTAGGAGTAGGAGTACTTGCAATTATTTCAGGATTATTTCAGCCTAAAAAGCTCCTGTACATTGGATCTTGGTGCTGGCCAAATGTTCAAGCACACGACGAATTGGTTTTATTTTCCACCAAGCCATCCTATCATAACAAATCTTTCCTTTTTTCCCCTCTGTCTTATCGTGTGGTTTTAAAAGCGATCTGGGGATTCTGAGATGTATTTTAGGCACACATCCTTGCTGGCAGGTCTGCATTCTGCTTTGCTATCACCTACAGCAGAAGATTATTATTAATTTGCAGCACAACCACCAAACCCTGCCGAAGAAGGGCAGTTTCCATGCGTGTTTATTTCAGATATTTCTCGACAGGCAGCCTGACTACGCTCTCATTGCCTCTGAAGTCAGCAGCGAAGGGAGCAGAGGGGCGGGAGTAGGAACGAGAGCGGCGGTTCCACCGCTCTCACTCCGCACCCTCCTCAGGGCGCTTTTCGCGCCCGTTGGTTTCCGCTCCCCCCCACCCTCCCCGTCCCCTCAGGGCCGAGCCGGGCAGGGCCGCGCAGGACGGAGCGAGAGCGACACCGCGTGGGGGCGGCGCGGGAGGGGCCCGGCGGGGTCGGTGCAGGAGCGAGGGAAACAGCGACCATTTCTCTTCCATCGCTGTTTTCACTCTTGTGTTCATTTCTCGCTTTGCCTTCCCAACTGCTTCTACACTCCCGGGAGCCACAGAGATCCCCAGCAGTGCTGCAGGCTTGGGGAGGGAAGCTGCTCAGCAGAGAGGGACCCGGGGGTGCAGTTTTGGGTGCCACGGGACAAAAAAGGCATTGAGGGGCTGGAGCGAGTTCAGAGAAGGGCAACGGAGCTGGGGAAGGGTCTGGAGAAAATGTCTGATGAGGAGCAGCTGAGGGAGCTGGGGTTGTGTAGTCTGGAGAAGAGGAGGCTGAGAGGAGACCTTGTTGCTCTACAGCTGCCTGAAGGGAGGGTGCAGTGAGCTGGGGGTTGTACTAGAAGATCTTAAAAGTCTTTTCCAATCTAGGAAATTCTGTGAAATTCTGCTTGCTCCTAGAAAGAACACCTGACCATCTCTCCTTTTGTCCATTATTTCCCTCCACCCTTCAAACTGGCAGAATAAAGAAGTGTGAACAAGGGATCCAGTTTTCAGCAGCAAGCTCTGCACAGCTGGAAAGCAGAGGTGGATCTGCATCCTCTTCTTTTTTTTTTTTTTCCAGCACAGCTGTGCCCCAAAATAGGCCCTTGAGCAATTTCCATTGGCCACAGCAGCCCCAGTGCTGGGGGAGACCTGTACTTTCCACTCTGTCCTGTTTTTCCCAGACCTCAAATTTTCTACTTGCGCTGTGAGGAACCAACCATCCTGACTTTACAGGCCTCATGGTCTTCCTGTGAGACATATATTAAAGCAATTACAGAACTTGAACTGAACTATGGTCTAGACTTTGCTGAAGGACTGAAAGTATTGTAGCAGCTTGAAATCTCTACTAAACTAGACAGTGAAATCACAAAGTAACGGTGTTGTACGTGCACCTTGGCTTATTTTTCTCAAATCTGGGACTACTGACGTATCAAAAAAGGCAACAGCACTTCCTGACAAGGCTTTCCTTTAGTTTCTACCTCTATAGCATCATTACCCGTCTCACCAACGTTGTATATCCGTCATTACAAATCTATCCGCATCTCTCGGAAGAAAGCTTCATCGTCTTCGGCACTTTTGACAGGACAGTGCAATATTGCTGACACTGCTCGAGTCCTCAACAGGAACAAGTTGTAGAAGTTTATTGCTGCAGTAAAAAGAAGCATAAATCAGCAAACTGCCATGATTTTACTGTTTCATACCAAAAATTATCTTGAAAGCCTCTGCCTCAGTTGTTTCCATGTCCATGGGAAACTTGCCAAATACTATATTGACTCTCTCACTATCATTTGCATACATTAAAAAATATAGGCTAAAATCCTTCA
>JANHFX010020623.1:0-12424 GCA_027560015.1 Chloroceryle amazona | reverse complement strand
TTACTCCCTCACTTAATTGGCATTTATTGTTTCATCAGTACTGTTTATGTTTGGAACCAATACTTCCCAGTTAATAGTAGTACATGTCAAACAGAGTTGACTGTCCAGTTTCATAATACTTGCAAAAAATAAAACATGATTATGAAAAATGATAAGTATCCTTTAATTCCAATATCTTGCAAGATTAAGTTCCTGTATACGAAATACCCTAACAGCATGCTTCATTGAGACAACTTAGTCTCACGTGATGTCTGCCGAGTTGCGTCTCTTAACTTTCTTCAAAATCAGAGGGAGTATTAATGTTTTTAAATGTTCTGTGTATATTCTTCTGTAATACTTTTTGTCAGAAGGGAAAGTTGCTGGATGCAATGACTGTTTTGCTTTAAAGGCTAAACTATGAAAACAGTAAATGTTGGTTAATTAAAGGTAATGTTGTCTTTTGATGGAATCTAAATTAAGGGTGTCCAATGATTACAACATTGGAATTTTTCAGTATTTGTAGTACTGATGGTTTAAATGAAATAATCTAAAGATGGATTTTGTCATTTAACAGCCCATGTGAAGCCAAATCTCTGAGTAGCAAGCTGCATATATTTAAAAAAATATAGGTTACATATACATTTTAACTTCTTTTGTTCTTACAACAATTGGTGTTTTGTGTCCTATTTAAGAACGCAATTTCAGTGGCTTATTATGGAAATAATATTATTTGAAAAACCTTTAAAGACTAAAATAAGAACTTTATTGTACAGTATATTATAAACCTTGAGTCTGAACAGGATGAAATAGATCATGTCTGACAGGTTCTGGTTTTGGAGATTTGCAGGTTGAGTAGAAGTGACAACCACGAGTAACTGCTGATATGCTTTAGCTGCAGTTATATTAAATGAGTTATTTTCAGTAAAGAGACATTTACTAAACGACTAAGGAGAAGATGCTGCCGAAGCCATAAATGGAGCTTTTGTGGCTCTACTCATTCTTGTAAAAGTGTCAGGATGTGTTTGCATAAATATTAGGATGTGAAAGAATAATTGAATCTATGCTGCTGTACTTGCTACTTCAATTTTATTGATATTTTTTAATATGGCAGGTTTTTATCAAGTTTCATGGTTGATTCACAAGAGGGGTTAGAAAGGATGGTAAATACGTATCAGTTTTCGTAAATCTTCCCGAAACATTTTTAATAATCAACCTATTAAAGTTGAGCTAAACAGCAAGTGGCCTTTGATAGGATCCAACACTCATTTCCATTTGCTCACATTACCATTGTGTTTAATGATCCAGTAGATAATGTAATAAAGAGAGAGATTATTTTCACTGTGTAAGTGTAAGGTTGCTACCTGGCAGTTTCTCTTTGCTGGCTCAGGCGTAAAAGTCAGTTGAGGATAACAGTACCAACAATTGTTATGGTTAAGATACAGTATATCAACAAGAAGATAATGCAGAGGGATTTCTGTCTTGCATATCAAACCATAAAGGTTTTGAAGTAAAGAGGAAGTGAAAAAGTTCTAGATTTAAGGCCTGCAGTGTCAGCTAGTGAGCATTGGTTAAATGCAAGCTCACTGTAAAATGCTCACAGAATTAAGTTGCCAGTCAATTCAAGTCCTTTGCTGATTTTTAGTTGCCATTTTTCTATTGTTCCAGGATTTTAAGAAAATGGTTTTAAGTTATTTTTTTTAATATTTTTGTGCTGTGACCTGACTTTGCACCTGTCCTCAGAGGTTACTTTGATATATATGGGAAGGTTAGGTGCAGATTGCATAATTATTAACTGTTTATGAGAATAAACTTAGTGATGTCCTAGAGCAGGCAGTTAGGAAGTATAATGCTGGCATAACATGCTGACATAAAGGGATGGGATCCTTTTAAATGAGAAGTTGACATTACTTGTTCTGGAGCCCGTGAAGCATTTCAGAGGTAGTTTGCATTATGTGCTGAGAACCACTTTTTTTTTCTTTATACAGGGTGAATTGTTTTGCAGTGAGCTTTATGCTCCTGTTGCAAGACTGCTTTCAGCTTGCTCAGCTGTCTCATGAGGTACACCAGAGTTACCAGTGTAAAAATACCCTAACAGCACTTTTCTGCTGAATTTGCAGTTTATTTGCTAGCCTGCCCTTGCCAATAACTTTTAAGAGAGCTTAAACTCATATAATGACAAAAATTTTGATGTTTTAGTCTGATATTTTTAAAAGATGAACTAATTTTTATAAAAATTAAAACTCAATGTTTGCTTAAGAAGGCTTTTAAAAAATCAATTAAAAAAAAATAATCTGCATTTGAGTAAGAGTGGTCTAATAATTAGACTTTTTTCCATTTCCAGGTGGAGTTGAGTTGTCCAAAAGAGATGGCATGGAAAGTGAATATGTACAGGGGTTACTTGGCAATCTGCCACCCGGAAGAGCAACAGCTTAACTTCATCGAGCGTCTGGTAGAGATGGCGAGTAGTTTGGCCATTCGAGAATGGCGAAGGCTTCCTCATGTAGTCTCACATGTTCATACTCCCCTTCTACAGGTAAGAATGAAAAGTGGAAAAAAAAACATGCTGAAAAATGCATTGCTCGTGTCCTTTGCAACTTTTACACGTATTTCACCGTAACAAAAGTGTCCTCCTGCTTCCTTTTGAAATGTATGAAGCATAAAATTTTTTTGTTTTTTCTTGGACTTAATTATGAAAGAATTTGCAACTTCCAGGAGAAGAATTTTTGAGAGTAGATGTAATATACAAATATAATCAAATGGAAGCAGGTGCCTGAGCTCATCTTTAAAAAATGGGATTTGGCCTTGAGGTGCTTCCAGAAGCCTTTTGAAAGTGAACCATGTGTCCTCTGATTTGTATTGTACAGCTGCAGTCAGAGCATGAAAGTGGGACTGGAGCAGGATTGTGTTCAGTTTGTCACGCAGTATATGATCTGGACAAAACAATGCTTTTCATTTGTCATTTAGGCTGACTGTATCACTGCTTATTTTTTCTGATAAGCATCTGCCTGATGAAGATCAGCTTTTGCTACTGTTGAAGGAACTTTTCATCTCTGGGGAGAAGTTCTGGAATGTCTTGGTGCAACACAATCTGAGATTTTGTAACAGGGATGCATTTCTTGATGGACTATAGCTGAGAGAAGTATGAATGAACCTTACCTGTAGAAATGCTGAGGAACTTGCTTTCTGAATTCTTTTTCATACAGTAGCTTCTGTAATTCTGTTTAAAATCGGTAGTTTCAGACATTCAGAATGTCATGCCTGATGTGATTCCTAAGTAACTAAATCTTCATCATCTAAGGTACGTCTGCTATAATGACTGCACTTGGGGGTAGAGCTTACACAGCAGCCCATACCTTCAGATTTTTATAGTATGAGCTGATGCATCAGGTAAAGTATATATTGAGTGAATATTGAATATGTTCCTCTCCATATTGACAGGAAGCTGTCAAATAAAAGGGTACAGTGTTTCATTTGTTTGAGCTGGAAGGCTTTTTGATGAATTTAATTCCTTCCTGTGAGGTTTTCACTGACATTTCAAATTTTTCCTCCCCTAAGAATGGCAGTATTTACAGCATGAGAGGATTGGTATTGCTAAATAATGTATTTAAATGCTGTCAGATATCAATTAAAACAAGCTTTTAAAATAATCTAATATGTATATATACCTCATGAAGAAATGATAAATTAGTCACTGACTGACGGAGGTACAAATGCAGCCATGAATTTGCACTGTAGTAATTACTTTTTTTTTTTTAGTATCAGATAGTATGTGATTAAATACCTGTGAGAAAATTAAATTTGTGTGATGAATGGGTGTAGGATGAAGGTTAAGCTATTGTGAGAGCTGATACTGAGATGATTGTAGTAAAATATTACTTCGTTTAATTTATTTTGTTTCAAGAGATTTCACTCTGTAAATTTGGACTGCCTCTTTTTTTTTTTTTCATATAGTTATCTTATTTGCTTGATTAACAATGAATACAACTGTTATCTGCCAAGTCATAGCTTAGAGACTACTACATGGGTTTTATTGTACTATAGGTAATTAAATTCCATTAAAGTTTGTGGGCCTTTCCTTCAGTTTGTTGAAGTTTTAATAAAATGTCCACTGCCTTTAGTAGGTTTGAGACTACTGCCATCTTCTGTTGTTCCTCTTATTAAGGATCATGGATTTCGGTGAAAAACAATCCTAAAGTAGCTTCACAAAGCTAATAAAGTCTTTGCAGAATATCTTAAAGTAATACCTTCAGGAGCACGTAGACAGTATTTCTGTACATTCGAGCTTCCATCATGAAGTCAGGTGATTACCAGGGGATTTATTCTAGTAAGTTCTGGTAAAAGTTTTGGGTTTTAATTCTTAAAAGTTCTGTCAAAATTTTTGTCAAAATTTTTGTCAAAAGTCAGTATTTTTACTTGATCCTTGTATTTAGCACACTATATATATATTTTTACTTGTGCTTTTCTGTGGTTAAGGTTGATGTAGTAAGTTCAAACCTGTATACTAGAATTGAATTCTAGCGTGGATTTATTTAGAAGTGTGTGGGGAAAATCACAGAATCATCTAGGTTGAAAAACACCCCCAAGATCATGAAGTCCAACCATCAGCCCCACTGCAAGTCCACCACTAAGCCACATCCCCAAGCACCAAATCCACATGGCTTTTAAACACATCCTGGAATGGTGACTCAACCACCTCCCTGAGCAGCATGTTCCAATGCCTGACAACCCTTTCAGTGAAAATTTTTTTTTTCTAATGTCCAGTTTAAACCTTCCCTGGTGCACCTTGAGGCCATTCCCTCTTCTTCTGTCACTAGTTACTTGTGAGAAGAGCCCAGTGCCTACCTCTGTACAACATCCTTTCAGGTGGCTGTAGAGAGCGATAAGGTCTCCCCCATCAGCCGCATTTTCTTCAGACTAAATAGCCACACTTCCCTCAGCTGCTTCTTATAAGACTTGTTCTCCAGACTCTTCACCAGCTTAGTTGCTCTTCTCTGGACCCACTCCAGCACCTTGATGTCTTTCTTGTGTTGGGATGCCCAAAACTGAACACCACTTGTGACTGGCCGCTGACTGGATTTAACTCCATTCACCACCACTCTCTGGGCCCGGCCATCCAGCCAGTGTTTGACCCCATCCAGGCCTGGGGCAGGATGCTGTGGGAAACAGTGTTGAAGGTTTTACAGAAATCCACGTAGACAACATCCACAGCCTTTCCCTCATCCACTAGGTGGGTCATGTTGTCATAGAAGTAGATCAGCTTCATCAAGCATAACCTGCCGTTCATAAGCCCATTCTGACCGAGCCTGATCACCTGGTTGCCCTGTATATGGTGTGTAATGGCACTCAAGATGATCTGCTCCTTGACCTTCCCTGGCATTGAGGTCAGACTGACAGGTCTGTAGATTCCCCAGATCCTTCTTTCAGCCATTCTTGTAGATAGGAATCATGTTTGCTACCCTCCAGTCCACTGGGATCCAGTTAGTGGACTGGAGGGTAAATAATGGAGAGAGGCTTGGTGAGCACACGTGCAAGCTCCTTCTTGGGTGTAACGTATCCAGCCCCATAGATGCGTGCGTTTAAGTGGTGTAGCAGGTCACTGACACCTGGGAAGTTGGAGTCCCCTATCAGAACAACAGGTAGTGATTGTGAAACTGCTCCCAGTGGCTTAAAAAGGAAGGGAGTGAAGAAAAACTCCAGACTCCAGTAAATTCTCTTTGCTTTGGTGTATTTTTTGGTTCTTAAAAACAAGACGCTATCATTTGAGGGAGAATTTGTGAAAGCATTTGCAGTTTAAAATAAAAGAAAGGTTGATGAAATTTTTATCTTGATACTGTCAAAGACAGTCATGTTGTAGTTGCCCAAAGTTAAACCTGGCAAGGAAAGCTGTAGTATTATAGGAAGAACACATTCAGTATAGATAAGGAATGTCTTTTTGCAACCAAATAATGTTAGGGCATTTAGTTTTTGTCAGAATGAGGCATGCATGAAATACACTGCTTGATACTTGCTCTCTGTCCCTGGAGAAGAGGGGAGCCTGAAGTTATGCAGGGAGCTTTGGCCAGCATATAAGAAATTACTTATGGCACTTTTAGTTTTTGAAATTAGTTTGGTTTTGTTTAATTTGGTGGGGTGGTTTTTTTTGTTTGTTTGTTTTTGTTTGTTTGTTTTTGTTGTTTTTTTTCTTTTCTTTTTTTTGTTTTTAATTGTAGTTCATGCTAGCGACCCACTGGTATAAGTTGTGTGCTGGTGATTCAGTGGATGTGTTCAACATTTCAGTCAATTGCTACAGTGTTGAATCAATCTTAAGGATTTTTTTTTTGCTATTTTGTTAATTATTATATTGGTTAAATGGCATAAATAATTTCATCTTTACTTGATCTTTTTAAAGGTGCATCAGTCATAGAGACCTTTTTCTATCAATGAAATTGGCCAGCTTGTTGTACATTGCTTTGTGATACTTATATTGTTTAATGTTTTCTAGGCAGCACAGCAAATAATTGAACTTCAAGAAGCAGCCCAAATAAATGCAGGATTGCAACCAACTAATCTGGGGAGGAACAACAGCTTACATGACATGAAGACAGTCGTAAAGACCTGGAGGAACAGGTTACCTATTGTGTCAGATGATTTATCCCATTGGAGCAGCATTTTCATGTGGAGACAACATCATTACCAGGGTAAAACTGCCTGGTCCAGCATGCATTCATCATGTAATTTCCCAGACGACACATTGTTTGAAATAAGTTCTTTGTGGTTTTGTTTCTTTTGTGTTTTTTGTTTTGTTTTGTTTTGTTTTTTTTTAATGTATTTAAACATACAGGAATGTTATTGGTTTTGTCAGGTGTTTGGTTTTATTCAATTTCCATTTAAGTGTTATCTGAAGTCATCATTTCATATGTATTGCTGTTTAAGATATTGCTTGTGTGTATATATATTTCATTTATAATGACAAACATTTAATATTTTATTTCTAGCCATTGTGACTGCATATGAAAATAGTTCTCAGCATGATCCTAGTTCAAATAATGCCATGTTGGGAGTTCATGCTTCTGCATCAGCAATTATCCAATATGGAAAGATAGCTCGAAAACAAGGGCTGGTCAGCGTAGCTCTGGATATACTGAGTCGCATTCATACAATTCCAACAGTGCCCATTGTGGACTGCTTTCAGAAGATTCGCCAACAAGTGAAATGTTATCTTCAGCTGGCTGGAGTCATGGGCAAAAATGAATGTATGCAGGTATGGTAGCTTTATCTCTGACGTTGTTGTTGGAACTTGGAGGATTCCAAAGGCCATTAAATACATTAATTTAAATAAACTGCCTGTATACAGAAGAGGGCTTGAATTTCATTGGCTGTGTTCTGCCCTGTATAGAGTGTTGTGTTAAGCAGTGCTGTTAATCAAAAGCAGTCATTGTCCTCTTTGAGTTGAATACTGTGAGTATATTCAAAATTAGCTGAATAAAAAGTAAAGTGGAAATATATTTTTTGAAATCTTACAAGATAGCTAAATGGAAGGGACTTTGAAAATTATGTTACTTGCAATAGGAAGAAACAACACTTGCAAGACTCACTGAAGGTCTGAGTTTTGAGTGACTCATGAGTGATGGGTGCTGACAAACTGAAGGAAAATCATATGTGTTAAAAGGAAAGGAAAAAAATGTGATTGTAGGGAAAACCCACTGACATATGATTGTAAGGTCAGCAAACTGGGACCTTATAATAATAGTGTAACATAAAAACCCCTGAGGTGGAAGGATAGACCATCACCTTATGAATGTTGTCTACGTTATCTAATAGTTTTCCATAGGTCAGTGGAAATCTAAAATTGTCAGTACATACTTCTTTTTTTTTAAATGAGAATTAAATACTAGAAACTCATGCTACTTAAATTTCAATAGAATATTTTGGCAGTTGTTTTATGGTACTATCTTAATAAAACCTTCCATTCTAGAAGGCTTTTCTCACTAAGGCTTATTTAACAGGGTCTTGAAGTTATTGAATCAACCAATCTGAAGTACTTCACCAAGGAGATGACTGCTGAGTTTTATGCATTGAAGGGAATGTTCTTGGCACAGATTAACAAGTAAGTATGTTGACTGGAAGAGGCACTAGCCCACATCTGAGAAAAGCACAGCTGAAGTATTTCAACACAGTATTTGAGCAGGAAAGCTGTTCCATATGTTTATACCGACATAAAATTTGTCACAATTGTATAGCAAAGTAAAACTATACATGAGAGTTCCTTTGCTTTTTGAAGACATGATTGTTGGTCCTATTTGTAAGTATTGTAGGAAAGAATTATTTAAAGCAAACATTGTACCAGTCCTTTTTTTTTTAAATAAATTTTATATTTCAGGGGGTGAGGGAAAGGGGCAGGGAGAATAGGTTTGTCCAAAGCGTTGCAGCTTAAGATACATTTTCATTTTTTTTCCCCCGGTTCTGTGTGTACTTACTTACACAAACTGGTCATTAATTGATGTCTTAGTGTAGCTGACAAAAGGAGGTTGATTTGATTATGTTCTTAAAGTAAATATCACATATAAAACCAAGGGGGAAAAAAAAAGTTAGGTCCATAAGCTTGCAACTACTTCAACAAAATTAGCCTACCTCTGATTCTCTCATTTCTGTTTCATTGTCATCATATATGTTCCATTAAGCAGCTGCTCAAGGCATGGGAAAATGTGTGGTGGCATAGTTCAGAGTGTTTAGATAAACCTGGTGTGGGATGCAGTATGGAAATGCAACACTCTTTTCAGATAATTGAATTTAAAAGACTAATGTGTGCCTTGGATACATCTTGCATTGCAGTAATTGAACACCTAGGTGCAAGCCTTGCTTTCACACAACTACTTCTGTAATATTTTTGTTTTGTGCTGATAGGTGTCTTACTGGTTTGAGGAAGATTTCTCTTTAATTCAGTGAACAAATACCTCATCAGTCAAGAGTCAAGTTTTGTTTGATGCAAAAAAACCCCTTCAGATTTCAGCAGCTTTTAGTATGCACGCTCTTTAAGGGCAGTATTGCTACGTGTTACAAACTTATGAGTGTAAGAGTTCCTTTACCACTACATTGTGGACACTTAGAGAAAGAAATCCATCAGGTTTTAAGCTGTATACAACAACCACACATAGCAATTAAAATCAGGAAATGATGAGGATCTTCTTCTGTGTATACAAGAGAGAATTTTAAATAGTCAGAATGCAATTACTTTGCTCCAAAGTGCAGTGCGCTTTTTTATGGCCATAGGTGACGTTAGTTTCAGTTGAGGTGTAAGGGGAAGATAGTGTACCTTCCCCGTACCTTCCCCCATCTCTTTTAATTTTTTTAAACTCATGCAGATAAAGGCAGCTAAACTGTCTCCATACTTGCACGATAAGAATGGATAGAGTTTCTGTTTAATATGTAATTCTGATGTACTTACAGTTTCTCAACATCAAGAGTTATACAGGCATTTTTTAGCACTGCAGTTGGGGTCAGGATTTAGGAAGGTTACCGTTAGGAACAGTGGTGAGGTTTCCTGTGTGTCAACTAAACTGGAAGTTAAAGGTCACCTCTGCTATTGCATCTGTCTGTGCTGCCCATTTGCTGCTAGAAACCATTTTATAAAAGTCATCCCAGGTGTCAAGAATGATGGATTGTAGAGAGAGAGAGAAGAAAACCGACTGAGAAGTCCCCTTTTTATAAAGGAGAGGTAGTGGTACAAAGTCTTCTGTCAGGCTGCTGCTGTGGTAGTACACTTCAAAACCTCAATCTAGGGTGCAGAAAGCTTCTGAAGCAAGTAACATTAATGTAACATAGAAACTAATATATTATTTTACCTCAATAGCTAGTCATTTTAATTTATGACTATAATTCTCCAAGCTAATATTCTTTTATAAAAGATGCTTTACAGTTAATTTTTTTAAAAAATTACTCAAAAAACATAACATTATTTTTGTATGGTTTATTTCTGTGCTTGTTTTGTAAAAGAGAAGTGAAGCACTTTCTATTAATAAGGAATCTTGGAATGATTTAAAAGTTTCCTGATTTCAGTGATGTGTATATGAGTTTTCTCATCCTTCTCTTCTATGCCTGAAAAGTTACATAGATTCAAGAGCTGTATATACATTGGGATGAATCATGCCAAATCTTGGACTAGGAACACTTGAGGAAACCTAGAGAAGACTTCAAAGACTTATCAAACAAATGATCTTTTGGTTACCAAGAACTGTGTGATTAGTGTTCATATTTCTTCACTTTTCCTGTTGAAAAAACAAATTTGTAAAGCTGCAGGGATGAGGAACTGACTTTTTCCAGATAATGTTGATTGTAAATGGTTTCGTTACCTTGGTGGGAGAACACAAGTAAGATGTAGTCTTCCAAAAAGATAACATCTTCCCGGTGTTGCTGCTGCTTTTTTTGCTCAGCAGTGAAGCGCTTATTAATGCATTTGCTTCTAATCTTCTTGTGTTATTCATTCTGCTTTCTCCCAGTATCATTGCTTTGGGTTGCAGTTGCAGTGCACTGGAAGACTTTTAGTGGTTTGTTTTGTTTTGTTTTGTTTTCTTTTCAGGGAGTGTCTGGAGATCTTAGGAACTTATGTAATTCTTTCCATTATGAAGCATTTACTTTCATAGGTGCTGAACTTTCAGGAAAGCTAAGACAAAACAGTCATCAGGGGCCTTAATAGAGAACTTAATGTAAAACATCATGGAGTATTAACAAAGTAATTGAGTACCCTGTCAGAAATCTGACTCTTACATAATTTAGTAACTTTTTGTTAGTATAAAACTATTATTCTTACTTGTCACAATGCAGGTCTGAAGAAGCAAACAAAGCTTTTTCTGCAGCTGTGCAAATGCATGATGTGCTGGTGAAAGCGTGGGCAATGTGGGGTGATTACCTGGAGAATATCTTTGTGAAAGAACGTCAGCTTCACCTGGGTGTATCTGCTATTACTTGCTACCTGCATGCATGTCGCCATCAGAATGAGAGCAAATCAAGGAAATACTTAGCAAAGGTAAGATCCAGATGTTTAAAAAAGAGTTGGAGCTCCACCCCTTCAGAGAAGGCTGAGATAATGTTCAATGCCCAAATTTGTGCAATTACAGAAACACTAGTTACTGATGGAAAGCTTTAATTTAAGCAGAAATTCTTCATGTGGTTGCTATTGGGTCACTGCATGTAAGAGATCACATCCAGCATTTCTGCTGTATTATGTATTGAAACATCTGCAGAAATGCATCCTTTGGTCCTTTGTTAAAAAGTAGCATAATTTGATGTCTCTTTATCATTACTATGGATAATGCATATTAACTTTTGCTGCAGAATACCATTTTATTCCAAATAAGGTTTTTCTGTAAATTTTTACTCTTAATTCAACAAAATTTCAGAAAAAAACCCACCTTCTTTGTAGTATTTCTCAGTTTGCGGCTGTTTACTTTTCTTAAATTTTCTTATTGAGATTAATGATAACAGACAGTGGAAGACAAGATTTTTAACAAGAAATAAACACAGAAAATACTTGTTTAGATTAAAGGTGGCCTTGATAGCACTCTGAAGATTATTACTCTCCCTGTTTGGTTGCATAACTGTTAGTGATTTTTAGTCAGTGCTTAGTATATCAGCATCTAAATTAAACTGTAGAAGTAGTATCAGTAGGGGTGAGTAGTTAAAATAACTAAACACACACAAAGAAATAGTCAAGTTCTCGTATCAAAGTTAATTTATCTCAATTGAATATTTTAGGTTCTGTAAACTTGTCTCATTTTCATCCAAAACTGAAAAAAATTGTGGAATTCAGTCATGTTCATTTGACTTTTTTTCTGTGTTGTTTTATAGCAAGTAGTACACTCATTTTTTACATCCTTTAAATATTATTTTGAAGGGTAAAAATGACAATGGACAGGCATAATGAATGTTGGTTCTTGTGTCCAAGGCAACTTCCAACACTTACAAGGACTCCACCATCATATTAATAAAATATCTGGTTTTTTGTGCATTGTAATGATTGATGTGTCTTAAATTTAAGCACTGAGATGTCCTGAAAATCTTTTTTAGGTTCTTTGGCTATTGAGTTTTGATGATGAGAAGAACACCTTAGCTGATGCAGTAGACAAGTACTGTATTGGTGTCCCACCCATTCAGTGGCTGGCCTGGATTCCACAGCTGTTGACATGCCTGGTTGGCTCAGAGGGCAAACTCCTTTTGAACCTCATTAGTCAGGTACACAAGATAATCACCAATTCTTTATTGTCTGTTGCTTTCAGGACGAGATACAGATATTTTTCTAAGCAAATATAAAAATTCCAAGCTTTAACAATGCTATTTTTTGCAACTGTTGAAGAGTAAAAAATGGTAATTTCTGTCTATAAGTATGTCATGGTTTAGGGTCAGGGCAGCCCCGTAGATCTATAACAGATGCTCTCTGTTAACCCCCCTCCCTCCCCAAAGGGGAAGAGAA
>JANHFX010020622.1:0-15455 GCA_027560015.1 Chloroceryle amazona | reverse complement strand
GAAGGCTGCTATCAGGTCCCTCCTCAGGCCAAACAATGCCAAATGAAAAATGAGTATAGGGCAGATTCTCATCCTCTCCAGTGGTAACGTGCCTGAGCATACATACAAATGCATTCAGCATCAAAACTTCTTTGGATTTTATTATGTCTCTGTAAATGATTTAGAATTGGTCCAGTTTCATGCAATGTCCAGGCTGAATGGTGTGCCCTGAGAAAAGTATGTCTGGAGGACTCAATGTAATGAACTTGTACAAAAGCTCCCTGTTGTGGTCATCCCTCATTAAAACAAGTGTCAGCAGAGGCAGATTGTTCTGTCCACAGAGGAAAGCAAAATGTTGTATGAAAGAGTCTAACTAAACACTTCTGCTACTGCTCATTTTGTCTTCAGAACCTTTAAAGAAACTTGTCTCCTTAAACATTATAAAGCCTCCATTAGATGTTAAAGGGGCACCACAGAGGGGCAACAGGCACCTTATTTAGTTGAACTGATTTTTAAGGCTAAAATGGAAACATAAACTGAGAACTATGTTTGTGCATGGCTCGAGACAGAACATTCTTCAATCTTTCTCTTTGTGTAGTATCTTTCCTGAACAAATCAGTAATTTCTTTTATATTCATTCCCAAGACCCAAACAGCAGTGAAAAATATCCACTTCATTTGACCACCTCAACTTCTACTCATGTCAAAAACTCCCGCTCTTGCCAAAAAGAGGAGGGAAGGGTTTTTTTTCTCAAATCTTTGTGAGCCTCTTAGCCTCTTAGTAAACCTCCACACACACGGCTGTTTCCTCCAGACTGCCTTCCCAGCTAAATGGCATGACTGATTCTCATGGGATGGGACAAATGTTGTCACACAATGAACCGCTTCAGAAACTTGGGCCACAAACTGCATCTAAGCAATGTTCAGGTGGCTGACAAAGTTGCCTTCAGATAGTCTCTACAAGTGTTGGATAACTCAGTTCCAGCAGTGAATTTATGTTTATATAGTGACCATAACCCAGATAAAACTGCAGTTCACAGATTTGTAATGGTCTCTCTCTCTCTCTCATATTAGAAGACCTGATCCTGTAAACCTTTACCCATACAATTAGTCTTTGCTTCGGAGAGTGGTCCTACTGTGCAGTGAGGGTGCTTCAAAAATACCATGATAACATGAAATGAAAATGCCTGATTCAGCTCCAGCAGCACCCAGCTTTTCTGGATGTGATTTCTTCTGTAGGTGATGTCTAATCCACCAGGACTCTTTGCTGTCCCATGTGTATTGGAAAGTGATTTATGGGCTTCACAGGTAAAATAAAATTATTGACCAAACACAGTTGAAGCTCAGCTAAGAAGAAAAAGGAGGATGTGGATTGTAGGCTTTTCACAGGAGACTGATTATCTGGTCCAGTTGGAGGATTTGCCATTCCCCCTTTGTCATGCAAACAAGAAAAAGTCAGGAATTTTATAATAGCTCTTTTTGTGTAATGTGGATTGGAACCTGCATGGCACATTCAAAATGTCAAACAGAGAATTTAAAGAGGCTGAAGGGATGAAGTATGAGCAACTCACAGTTTTAGTAAAAGCCAGTACATAGTGGAGAGAATCTCTGTATTTAAGATTTTAATTTAGTTACAAATGTTTCTCTAAGACATTTGCTGGATGTATCTATGCAATGATTTTTAGTAAATAAATCCAATGTGTTCAAAGAGAAAGTGTGAAAGGCTTAACCTAGTTATGGAGATATTATCCTGGGAAACAAGAATGTTTCAAATGTATTTGCAGAATGTCAGTGAGGATCTGAATATTCCGTTTGTCAAGATTTGAATTTCCATGGACATAATTATTTTGTATTACAGCTGGGCACAAATTAGAACAGCCTTTTCTTGAGTGATGTGAAAGACAACAATTTTTGTGTGCTCCAAGAAATGCCCTGATTTATGCAACAGGCTTACCAAACACAGAGATAAGAGCACATCTTTATGTAGATTTTGGTCTGGTTTTCCCTAAATTCAGTATCTTTTGAATCTAGGAGTGTTGAAGTAAAAATGATAGCGGTTAAGATGCAGGTATAAACTCAAGAAGTTAAAAACTAATTCAAGTAGAAGTTCTTTTTCATATTCTTTTTCAGTCTTAAGCAGACCAAGCTTTACATAGCTAACAAACCACACAAAACTAGTCTGGCCATGTGAAGTGCTGAGTTAGAGGTCTTAAAAGTGGAAGTAAACTTCAGGCCATGATTGAAGACATGCCCTTGTCATGCTGCCCCACCCACACACCCCACCACCCACCAGCCTGAGCTTCAAACTTAATATTCCCACCAGCATTTTAAACCCAGACTACACGCCTTTAAGTGGGATTTCACAGTATCTTTATCTTCCTTCTTGACTGGCACAATCTGTGCTGGTGGTTGGAGTCCTGTTCCTCTGCTGGGACCGGCCCCGTGTCACATAAATCATACAGCAAGTGTGGAGCTCACCAAAACCACCAAGCTACCCCACTGCCAGCAGCCCAGTTTCACTCAATCTGGTTTTATGCCTAATTCCTAAATAGTGACTGAGGCAAAAAGGATTTCCATCTCCCATCTCTCAAGCTGCTCAGCACCTTTCGTGCAGGATGAGAATGAGGTGTCACCAAGAGCAAGAGAGCATTTGCTAAGCTCATGGTGTAACCTGCCTTTGGTGCAAGCACAGCTTGGGGTGCAACACAGCGCAACAGTCGTCCCCCTGCCAGAAAGACAGCCCTGTATGCTGTTGCTACTTTTACACAAGGAGAAAAGGGCAATACATGCTTTACTCTGTCAACCCTGTGTAGCTCCGGGGATGATGCAAATTGCTCCAGCACAGAGAGCAAGTGAGCAGGCTACAGGGTTATTATCACATTTGTTTGCCGCTTTAGCTCCAGAAACCACCAGCGACAGGCCTGGTCTAGAAATGCTCTGATTTGTACCATACTTGTTCCATGAAAAAGGCACAGGCCTGCTCAGAGACACTGGGAAACTGTCTTGCAAGGGCGGTGGCTTTTCCATCCTCTGCCTCTAGAGATAGCTTCTCTTTCATTGACCTCATGAATAGCTTGTTCGGTGTACAGAGACAGAATAACAGCACCCAGGACTTTTATGGGGCTGGCACAGCTCACTGGAGCTTGCGTGTGTGCACCGCACAGCCTCAGCCTGTTCTGCAAGAACCTGTCATGGAGAAGTTACATAAGATATGGCCTGATAACACAAGAGATCCAGCTTTTATCTGGCTCTTAGAGCTAAACTGAAAAGAGTGAAGCCACCCAATGCATAGCTTGGATCTGCACTAAATCCTTTCTGCTAGTTCTGTTTTGTTTCAAAAATTTGGCTGTGTTTTGTGCCAAGAGACCTTGTGCTTGATCAGGTATCCTCTGATTTACCCGGCCCTACATATGCACTTCTGTGCGCCCTCCCCTGTAAGCATAAAATTACAAAGCGGACTTTACATCCTCATTGTGAACTCTGGAAAATACAATGCTGGGAAATATAATGCTGTGTCCCCTGTCTGAGCAGAACCATATTTATTCTGGCACAAGAGCACATAGATTTCACATCAAAAACCCTGCAACCACAGCTTCAGTGCTTAATATTTATTCTGCCTGTCAGCTACAGAGCCAGTTTCAGTAGCAAGTTTTGTGGTGCAAATGATCATCTGCTTGAACTACATAGAAATTATCCAATTCATTTCATCTAGGCAAGGACATGAACCTGCTTTTCCTCATCACTAGTCCAGGCCAGACTCGACTGGCCATCTCCAAAGGAAATGTCTTACAGATCACATCCTGGTGAGTTACTCTCACAAATGCTGGTGGTGAAACCACAGGCAGCAGTGGCGATATGCATTTATCCCACAATGTATCCAGGATAGTAAAACCCCCATTTTATTTGAGAGAGATATTGCACACCTCGTTTGATCTCGAGCTCGGTTGACATAACTTCTGGTGCTGTGTATCTTAGATTGCATTGACTTCAGCAGGCCTTCCATAGGCAGGCTTCTGCTCCTACTCACAGGCTTGTTTTGGTCAAACGGTCCAGACAAAAGGCTGTCTGTTTGAAGAGGATTGGATAAAACGTCCAAAGTCCCACCATGTCCTTGGTCAGATGATCTCAGCTGGCTTGCTCACAGGGTTTGTGTTGGCAGCATTTGCAAAGTACCAGTGTTCTGGCAGAAAAGATCTCCAAGACTTTTTTTTTTTTTTACAGAAAAGCAAACACAACTGTTTAAATACAGCTTTTTCTGTCCCCTCAGCAGGCTCCTCCCCACCACCCCAGTCTGTGCCTTGTTTGTAGCTGGGGAAGCAGGATTTATTACCACTCTGATGGCTACAGAAAAGTCTGCTAGCAGAAATGCTGATGTTTAGCAAATGCTGTTGAATCAGATAAATAAGCATACTGCCCTAAATTGTTTGCTTTACACCATCATCCACTTCATTAAGGAATGTCCCCATTACTGAAAAATAGCTGTATTTTGTAGGAGCACCACTTAATTTTCTAATACGAGACAATTTATCTTACTTAAAATTCTGCTGCTTTTTTTTTCTCTTCTCTTTGCAGCTGTGCATTTACACTGTAAAAGTTTATCAGCTTTTTTTAAGAGTATGTTTTTCCTGCCTTAATGATGCAAGTGAGAACCCACCGCCAGGCCATGCAGGGCTGGTGAGGCTCTGAGAGGATGCACAGGCTCTCCCTGACCTCAGTGGTGCTTGCTGCTGAGTTGGGCTTTAACCAACATGCTCCAGTGAATGTCACTGTGAGAGCTCACTGTGCAACCCCTCAGCTGCCTGTCCCAGAGCTCATCTGTCCAGCAGAAGGGAACCTGTGTGCGAGGCAGGCATCAGGCATCCTGGAGCAAAATGTGGCAGCCAAGGGTTTAAATGCACATGGTGTTATTAAGAGAGCTGGGCTCCATGTCAGCACAGCTTTCAGGCCAGATGGCTCCATGGACTGCTGAAAGTTTGGCGTGTGTCCACCAGTATGAGCCAGCAGTGTACCCGGGTGTAAAGAAGGCCAGTGGCATCCTGGCTTGTATCAGAAATAGTGTGGCCATCAGGACTAGGGTAGTGATCGTCCCCTGTACTCTGCACTGGTGAGGCCTCACCTCTAATACTGTGTTCAGTTTTGGGCCCCTCATTACAAGAAGGGCATTGAGGTGCTGAAGCAGGTCCAAAGAAGGGCAACAAAGCTAGTGATGGGTCTAGAGAACAAGTCTTATGTGGAGCAGCTGAGGGAACTGGGGTTGCTTAGCCTGGAGAAAAGAAGGCTCAGGGGAGACCTTATTGCTCTCTACAACTACCTGATGAAAGGAGGTTGTAGTGAGGTGGGGGTTGGACAAGTGATAGGACAAGTCTCATGGTGTGCCAGGGGAGGCTTAGGTTGGATATTAGGAAAAAAAATTTCACTGAAAGGGTTGTGAAGCATTGGAACAGGCTGCCCAGGGAGGTGGTGGAGTCACCCTTCCTGGAGGGATTTAAAAGACATGTAGATGGGGTGCTTAGTGACATGGTTTAGCTGTGGACTTGGCAGTGCTGGGTTATCGGTTGGACTTGGTCTTAAAGGTCTTTTCAATGTAAATGATTCTATGTCCCTTACCCCTTACAGATTCTGCACAAAGTTTGTGTAGGAAGTGGCCAAAGCCATGTTTTTTTTGTCATGCCAGTACATTTGAAATACTATTCATATTGCATCTGCAGCAGTGTAGCTGGCTTAATTATGGATCATATTTCCTCCAGTTAATTTTAACTCTAAGAACTTCTGCTTCACTGAACAGACTTTCCTCTTTTACTAAGAAAAAGAGGAAACAAATCACTTTTTCCCAACTTAGATGGATAGAGAAAGAATAACACTATATTCTAGCAGTTGTAATTTATTTCTATTACCAGGAGAAGCTGCATAGTTCATAGAAGACTATGAACTACATGTTAATAAAAGTTTAATAACTTGCATTACTAACTTTGCTGAAAGATTTTCTTTTTTCTGCAGGCCAAAAATAAAGATTAAAGGCTAAGATGAGTGAGATCTAAAAGGAACCTCTTCTGCTAAGCATTGTGAGATGTCATGAAAAATAGCAGTTTGTTAGTGTAGTGCAAGTAAGAAAAAGGGCTGTTCTTGAATGGAAAATTACCAAAAAAAGCGCAAGATTGTAGAAGACAAAATTAAGACATAACATGGACAGAGATGACAAGATAGAATTGACAAATACTTTAGACTTCTCTAATTTGGTACATCAGATAGAGTGCAGAGTAACTGCCCAAAGGCTTCCATTAGTCCTCACTGAGATATTTAAAATGAACCTGGGCAGTGCCTTAGATTAGAAAAATGATACCTGCAACCACAGGAAAATAAGATAAACTACTTATATTGTTTTCCATCTGTAACATCTGCTGCTAAAGTGACTTTGGGGCTATTGCATGTCAGTAGGTTTTACACCATGGAAAGAAGATGTATTCAGTTTCACAATAAGTACTTGCACATGGCTTTTTTCCTTGATGTTAACAGCACACTAGTGCCATGATCAAAAAGATGATGAAGTAGAATTCTGAATGGGTCCATCAACAACACCAGGCCTGAGGTCTGGATGAGCTGGGCTTATAATGGAGGAAGACATCTGAGAGGCTTCTAGGGGGGGCTGGTAGGAGATTCAAGAGGTACAAAATAACATTCTTGGAAATGATGATCTGGATCAGACTATAATCCCTCATCCTGATGCTTAATTTTGATTCTTTTTAAACAGAAAGAGACAGGCTCAACTGGCTGTAAATGTTGCACCGAACTTTGCAGGCATCTTTTGTCTTCAGAGTTCTGCCATCTCTTCTGAGAATGGTCTTAAAGCGCTATAGAGTATTTGAAATACCTTGTAAAAGAGTTTATATCTGTTAATAACATTTTGAATCATTAACTCAGTTTTGAAAACTTAGTGAGTCATTTATTATTTGTGCTGATTTATTGTTTATCCTGTTCATTCCATTCCCCTTCTGTCTAAATTGGGTACCTTATTACACCTTTGAGAACTGTGTAATAACAAATATCAAAATAGACCCCTCATTTTCTTTTGCCTTCAAACAATGCTGCAGTGTTCAGGAATGAGGGTGTGTGGATAGACTGCTTCTACTCAAGCAGTACTACAAAGCTGGTTTCACTTAAATATTTATATTATCCTTGTATTGCTTTTGTAACTTTTTTGGTATGTTATTACTTTTTAAAGAAAAAGACTTCAGTAGGAAAGAACTGGAGAAAATACAGTTCCTTGTGTATTTGACTCCAAAACAGGACACAAAGGGGTATTTTACTTCATGGCCCTGGTTAAATTATGTATTTTCCTGCCATGTACCCATATCTATGTAAACGAGGAGTATAAAGTTTCAGATGTAACATGGCCCTCGTAAAGAGTAAAATAAAGCTGTGTGACCTGACTAGTTTTAATCCTTTTAGCATTCATACTACAGGACCCTGGGAGATGCATCGTGGTCGTTTGATTTTAAAAGGGAATCTAGCCACACTTGTCCAGGTCACTTGAAGCGTGAAACACAAACTTTAGTTGTTTTTTGTTTTTCTTCTTCCCTAGCCATTTGCTTATTCAAAAGCACTAATCCAGGAATGGCCAACATTTCCACGCAGCAACCAAATGCATTTCTAACCCTTAATTTTGGATTCAACAAATTCTGCAGACAATGAGGAAATGCCATGCTCTTGAAGCTGGTATCCATCAGCTTTCCAGGCTGAATAACTATAATAAAGGCACAATGACTAAAATTTGTTTTATTTATGCAGCATGGCTGTCACCTTCAGCAATTGCCAGTACAGAATCCAGGCTCTTTGGAAAATTCATACATGTGGAGAATATTTTCAAAGGCACAAAAAAGGAATTCAGAGTCCATTTTTCATAGATTTCAGCAAAACTTGGGCACCTAGTCCCTCCTCTCTGCTTTGATTCTAAAACAGAGTGAGGAATATTTTACTTCTTTGACAGCAAAACTACAATCAAAACAGGGACATAGATGGGCCAGGAATTAATTTGAGATACTTACTCAGTTTGATCAGATCTGTTAGGACCCCTCAAAGGCAGACTAAAGGAAAATGGTGTTTCAGTGAAGTTCAGGTTCTGCAAATCCAATAGAAGGGCTTTGAAAATCGTGATGTGCAGCAGACTTGGAAGACTGGCTCTTAAAACTCTTCAGAGGCTGCATTGCTTTATTTGTTCTCAGTCCCTTGTGGTAGGAAAGTTTACCTCCAGACTACACCATGTTCCCAGGCTGGTAAACACATGCTGTTCTAAATAAGAAAATGATCCAATTCACAACGGAACATGAAAATATACTATTGCCTGGACTTGCCTTGAAACTGATCCAGCAGCAATTACAGAATACACTTGTCTTGTTTCCAAAGGAAAGTGGACAGGAACTGGTTTCTTGCCACAATTTCATGTCCTCTGAGGAATGCTCTCATTGTGATAACACAAATAATAAGTTCAAGATCTTACATTGACATATGAAAAGCTTCTAATCTTCACAGGAGATACAGTGCAAAGGAACTGTGATCAACCTGTCTTGCCATTCCCCAGAGCAGTCAGCATTTTGGGGCCTTAAACCTCAAGTCTACTCATCGCCACGTGCGACAGTGCCAGCTTACACCTACTCTCTCAGCTGTGCCTGTACAGTCCCAGGAACTGATCCAGACAGGGTGTAAAAGAAAAGGTGCACCATATTGTGAAGGCAGGAATAGTTTGCCTCGGCCCAGGGAACATGGACCTTTTCTTCTGCCTTGGAGTCCATCTCACTCCAGAAATTCCCACAAAGCGGCTGTGCCACTTTACAGTACCTGCCTTTAACTCCTCCCAAATTAATTCCAATCACTCACTTCATTACAATCTGGCATATAATCTGAATATATAAACATCTGCTTTACTAAAACTGTACAGATTATCAATAGGAATGGAGAGCTAAAAAGATTTGGGCTCTCTTCCCAATTCTGTCCCTGACCTTGAGCAAATTGCCTTGGCCAAAATTTTCAAGTCCATATTTAGACACCAAAATAAATAACCTGGTTTTCAAAGGCACCAGCCAACCACAGCTTCTATCAACAAACCCCTAATCACCGCTAGACCCTAACAACTACTGTACATAATGTATCTTAGTAAAACAAGAGACATGCCTCTTGCCATCTCTTACTGCCTACTTTCAGGAAAGAAAGTTCTCCATTGATCCACAGATCACCCATGTGCACAGGCTCAGCTTGCAGTGACTACATTACTTTCCCTTTTTACACAAATCTGGCCACAGTCTCACTCATGAGGCAATGTCAGACGTGCTGAGTACAGCTGGAAGAGATGCAAAGGAATACCTTTACACCCTCTGCATACATTTGAAAGGAGAAAAGTGGAACAGCAAGAAAATAAAGTGACTGGGAGAAAATAAAATTGTTACTGAAAATGAAATATGAGAAAAGATGAATGGGAGGAGGAAATAAAACTACTACAGAAAGAGGAACAAAAGAGCAGATAGGGAGGGATGAGAACTGGCAAGTCAGAAGGTATGGTGATAGTATGTCCAACTGGTGATCGCATGCAGAGGAATGGCCAGTATTTAGACAACTCTTCTGCTTCCCTAAAGTGCCAGTGCCAGAAAGTGCTCAGCGAGGACCCACATACCTTGAGCAGCAGTTATACACTTGGAACTGGTTGGATGCTGCTGCACCCCCCATTTCCACTCATGCTCTCATAAAGCCAGGCCCTGGACACAGGATCTTCCTCACTGGAAAAAAAACACGCTGCCCTTGGTCATGGCTGTTTGCCAGTGTGGTAGCTCTTCACAGCTTCCTGCTTAAGCCACTTGGCATCCTGTCACCAATTCACCCTGCACACTGGCGCCTTGCGTACCTGGCACCTGACCCCCTGCTTAGGCTCACCAGGATCATCCTGATGTCATTAGTGGCCCCCCACACTCGCCTGCTGCTGTGTGGATCTGCAAAGAAGCCAAGCCACTGCTGTAGTGGAAAATGTAACATTTGGCTCTTTGAAAGGCAAAATTTGAATTTAACAGATCAGGCCTATTTCTAAAGGCTGAGATGCACAAATCTACAGATATAATTATTGGTGCAAGCTCCCAGGCAGATACAGAAGATAATAAAGTGTAACTCCTAGTTCTGCTGCGTCGGATTTGCTTTGAGTTAACCAGAGACTAAAATAAAATCAGAGCTCTTTAAAATCTTTAAAGTCTGTGCTCATGGTTTGTTTGTTGTTTTTTTTTTTTATCTGCAAATCCAGAAGTGGGAAGAGGGAATTCTTGCCCAAGGGGAAAAAGAGTATTAATTTTAAAAGTTCCTTAAGAAATATTTAATTCAGATTTCTATTCAGATGTATTATTTTAAAAGGATATACTTATTTAAAGTATAACCACCTATATTAAGTCTTAAGATTTTGACACTTTAAAATACTGTAAATTACACTTATAAATGTTCGAGCAGTGTGTTTGATGCTGACATTTTAAGGGAAGTCAAGCCAGTGAACAAGGAAAGGTCATCACCAAGGCCTGGGAACCCACTTCTTAAGTCTAAAACCTGGGGATCTCACTGGACTCTTTGCAGATAGGGAGTGGATAAAGCACACAATTTAATGAATAGTTTGCTCACAGTAGTCAAAGTGAGTAGTATTTGGGGGAGAAAAAAAAAAAGGATAAACTAGTTTTGTGGCACTTGCACAAGCAACCACCCATCTTTCTGCTCCGGGGAAAGCAGAACCTAAGGCAAAGATGCTAATGTCTGGCCAGGTCACCCCAGTGCAGTTGTAATGAGTGACTATGTAGCGTGAGGACAGCTATGCAGCACAGAGGATCTTGAGGACACTGGAGTTCTTCACTAAAATTAATTTATATTGTATCGAAGAACAGGAAAATACTACAAGCTGTAAGTGGTTTGATATTACACTCGTGACAAATACACCTGCTCCCTGATTCATCTAAATATAATGGGTCATGTGGCCAGCTCTTGTCCTCTTCAATGGGAGAGACCAGATTGTGACAGATGGTTTCTCCATCTCCCTCTCTATCAGAGAGCTGCCTTAATTATAGTCAATGCTATGGCACCTATGCATAACTCCCTTCAGCTTCTATACACACAGGGTTAATGGACAGATAGGCACTAGGATGATATGTATATTCAGAAAACAAGTCATCCTTGTTTCAGGTCACCTTGTTCTAGTTTTGTACCAAAGTATGACACATCAAGAGCAGTTGTATTTTGACAAGCTAATCGTAAACTTAAAAATCCCATATATCAGCAAGACCTGCAACTCTCCACACAATAGAGGTTTAAAACCTCCCACAGTATACAGAGGAGTGATGAGGAAGTCCATGCACTGCCCCCTGGTAAGTCATAGGCCTGTCTTAGCCCAGGTAGGCCTACAACAAGGCTCGGCTGTTGTTGTGGCTGGGTTTGGCAGTGTTTATAGCTGGGCTATCAGTACAGAAGCCTATAAGCACTCACAGGAATGCCTCCTTAGGCATAACCAGGATGATCAAAACCAGAGCTCAGTGCACAAAGCAGGGACAATAATTCACCATTTCACAAATTAAGTTTAAATGCAAAAGATGCTGTAATACGCTTTTTTTCTCCCATGCATTTCTCCTGTACTTTTCAGTATTACTATTTTAGATTGAAGTTATTTGTGCACTTTAGTAAAATTCCAGTTTTCCTCCAAATACAGCTTGACAAAGACCACGAGAAAAATGAATCATGCTCAAGCATCAATACCAATGCCCTGTTCACCATTTCCTATCTGACACAAAATGTAAAAGAAAAGCAATGCAAATTTCTATTATATATCACTGGATCAGTTCTCTTGATTAATAGGAATACATTCCAACATTGATTCAAGGCTGTTTCTACTTGAAAATCAACACGTTATCTATGAATGAGAAGTAAGACTACAAAAATGATAAGTATAGACAAAAACAAAGTGTAAATTGTTAATTTAAATTAACATTTGCTGCTTGCTTATTTGTGTATTATGATTAGAGTTCATTTAAATCTGTCTGGATTTTTTTTATTTGTTTGTTTTTATTATACATATATTGATGCTCATGCCTTTTAAAGGAAGACTCCATAATGCCCACACTAAGTCCTGTGGTATAGTGAGGCTTGTAAACAGATTGCTAGATGAAGGCAAAGATTAAAAGATAGCAAAGGGCTGCCAGGCTAGAAGCCTGAATTAAATCCATTAAGATATATTTGACTAGGCAGATAAGTAAGGAACAGCAAGCTGGGCTGATGAGATTCTTCAGAGAGAAGAAACCACGGTGAGAGTTGCCACGCATGGTAAAGCATCAGGCCACCTGCTACTCACATCTAGAGATTATGGATGTCCTGTTGGGAGTTCACCCATCAAGGGAAGTCCTGCTGTGATAAATCAAACTAAAGTGACAGTGGAGTTCTTCAGCCATAAGGTCATTTAATAAAGTAAGGGAAGAGTCACACGTGTAAGTGTAAATACCCCGCACACTTGTTCAACTTGGTGCTAAAGAGCTGCTGAACTGGATACGGAGCATGCAAAATACAAGAAAGATGGAAGAATTTTAAATTTGGTTGACCTGCTCCCTAGGTCCTGAGGCTGGATTTCCATCTGCTTTAGCAACATAATTAAACGTTTGCTAACTAATGACAGTATGTGGCTTTTGTCACCAAAAGAACAGACAGTGGTAAACAAAACCCTATTTACAAGAGGTAAGGAGGAGGGAAATGTGACTCTGCTGTTGAAATTAGAGATAAACAAAATCACACCACTTAGCTAAAGAGCCTGTCTAGACAGAGGAAGAAAAAAACCCCACCAAATTACAAAAGCTTGATGTTATTCTTGTGAGAAAGAGAAGGGAAAATGATTTGCAGCTGGGCAAAAGTCTTCAGAACGAAGAATGTCAAGTCTATAATGTCAAGATCATTGAATATCACCTATTTTATGATACAGAGTAACACAGTCTAGCCGGAGCAAGGCCTTCTTCATTCTGAAAGGTAAGACAAGAATCAAAAGTACAAACTGCTTAGGAAATCAGTGAGAAAATCAGCCAAACAGATTTAGTCCGAGGAGAGCTGCCAGCATATACTGAAGTTTCACCTGCATGGCAGGTCTACTCTGCCTCAGCTACATCAGTAAAGTTTAATTTAAAAGAAAGTGGTTATAACTATTCCACTTTGAATTCCTGTTTTGAAATAAACTGTCCACAGGAAGGGTTATTGCAGAAGAGCTAGAATGGAATAATTACGCTACTACACCCATGCCAAACAACTTTCCCACCAACAGAGCCATGAGTGGAGTGTGTTTTGAAGCTAAAATCATTAACATAATTCAACAACAGTGGAATTTCTTCATTCCCCCTTGATCTGTAGCAACAGGTCTTGCTAGAAAGACCTCCCCCATCTTTCTAACAGGCCACCTTGAGTACTGAAAGGCCTCAATAACATCTCCCTAAAGCCTTCTCTTCTCCAGGCTGAACAGAAAGAACTCTCACAGCCTGTCCTCATAGCAGAGTGTTCCAGCCCTCTGACCATTTATGTGGCTGTCCCCTGGACCCACTCCAACAAGTTCATGTCCTTCTTGTGCTGAGGACTCCAGAGCTGGACAATACTCCAGGTGATGTCTCCCCAAAGCAGAGCAGAGAGGCAGAATCACCTCCCTCAACCTGCTGGCCACATGCCAATCAGGGCCAAAGAATGAAGACATGGGAGGATGATCATGCTTGGCAATGCTAGGTATCAAATGGCTGTTGAGGGAACACTAAAATAAAGAGTAGAGAAGAGAGGGTTAGCAGGGCTATTGTCTGGAAGTAATTAACCCCTGTAAAGGACAGGACATCCTGATGGATGGCTGGGAATCTGTCTCATCCCAGCTCTGCCATAGACAATCAACTGTATTCACTTAAACTCCCTAGGTCTTATTTTTCCCAATTTACAACATTTGAATGCTATGTCTCTCTTTACAGATGTGTGGAGACACGGGGCTTTGAATATTTCATGGAACATTTATATCACTACTATTATTTATTTCAGAGTTACCTACCTTAGTGTATGTCCTGCTCCACTTGCAGCCGCACATGTGCCCACTCTGCCAGATTGAGAACTGTGCAATCTTTCTTTAAAGCTTACATATCTCTTCTTCCTTTTTTTTGCTATAAAAAAACTCTTGTTTGGATCTCAGTGTTGGGTTTTTTTTTATGTTAATGGATGAGTCACAGAGGCACAAAATGGTTTCCTCCAAACCAGAGCACTGTAGTCCACACTAACATTAAAATTGAGAAATCACCAAGTAGTTAGGAAATCCTTCATTCTTCTCCAGAGATTTTGTCTTTAGGATTCAGCAAAAAAAAAATCACAGATATAAGCTATGAACTTCTAAAATAACTGTAGTAAATAAACCATTATAGATGTAATGTCAATGATACTGTATAAAGAGAAGCTTGGTAAAAGGACTGGGGAGCTGCCATGAGGAAAAGCTGACAGAAAAGGGTTTTTTCAGCATTGAGAAACAAGGCTTAGGGGTCATTTTATCACCAAGTATTTGAAGAAGGCTACAAAGAAGATGGAGACTCCCTTTTCACAAGGAGTCATATGGAAAAGCTGAGGGGCAATGGCTACAAGTCACTCCTAGGGAGATTCTGCTTGGACACAAGAGGAAACTTTTTCACAAGAAAAAGAAACCATTGGAATAATCTCCACCAGGAGGTGGTGGAGGCCCAAACATTGGACCTTTTGAAGATTCAGCTGGATGGGGTGCTGGGCCATCTTGCCTAGACGTGTGCCTTTGCCAGGAAAGGTTGGACCAAATGATCCTCGAGGTCCCTTCCAACCTGGTATTTCACGATTCTAATTAAGATGCTTTAAAGGCAGCGCTGGTGTACACAGGCCTCTGGCTTAGAAGCTCTGCTTGGCCCCGCTGCGTGGGAATAAAATCAGCTCCCCGCACAGCTCCGAGCGTCTCCTGCGCTGAAACAAACCCCGCTGAACAGAACCTGGGTGATTTCCTCTCCTGACCGCCACGTCCCTGTCGGCGGCAGGTGAGACGGGACAGCGTTGTACGAAAAATGACAGCAACGTTCCCCCGGTTATTTTACTACGGGGTCCCTTCCCTGAAGGAAGCACGTCAGGGTGTGAAAAAGAAGGCTGGAGAGGCGAGGAGCAGCAATATCGCCACGGGAAAAGCTCAGCCGCCTTTGGGGCTGTGCTGCTCCGGGAGGGAACGAGGGAGGCGCCAGTAACCACCATCCCGACCTCTAACCGCCGGCCTCAGCTCAGCTCGGCCCGGCTCGGCCCGACGGCGGGGCTCGGTCCGGACACGCATGCGCGGCTCCCGGGACTTGTTGCTGAGCCCTGTAACTTCAGGGCTGGGATGGTGCTTGGGTGTTGCGCCCCGTGTGGTGACGAGACGGGAAGGGACGGGACGGGACGGGAGGGGAGAGGCCGCGGCCACCCCGGTGCAGG
>JANHFX010020621.1:77676-102580 GCA_027560015.1 Chloroceryle amazona | reverse complement strand
ACTAAGCACTGCTGGCTATCAGGCTGTCAGGAGAGGGGTCCTAGCTTCCCGTACATCGCGATATCTTCTGGCCGCCGTGCCCTAACTGCCAACATCTAGCATTTGAGATTAAGTGAAGATGTCTTTATGTGTGTTTGATGCACACAAGCCCTCAGATGACTGAGCTGAATAACCCTTGCCATAGGTGACCTTTCCTGATGAAGAGAGCTTTCTCAAATAAATTTTCTCAATCAAAAGCCAGCTCTTGTGCTCACTCGGTATACTCATAAAAATATGGATGTGCCTACTTAGAACATTATCTGGCACTTTTGCTTGTGCTAAGGAGGGAGAAGTGCAAGGTGTGTGTGGCAGTTTTGTACAGCAGTGCGCCCAGAATAATAAACCTTATGTCACAGCTTTGTTCATGTAATCAAACATGGCTATGCCACATGTTCCACTGTTCAAAACAATGCTGCTTATGTCATTCTGATGCTCATGGTCATCTTCTATAGACATACTGAGATGGATTTTTTCTGGGTAAGAGAGATCTGCAGTGCAATTTGATGTGTGGCATATATAAAATTCCTTCAATGTGTAGTGACTGTGTGTAGTTCTGCAATGCACATTATTTTGGAAGTCATGTACGATAATGGCAGTCCCCTCTAGCTTAAAAATTTGCAGCTATTTAGAAGTATTGAGTCTTAGAGTGAGTGACAAATCTCCTGAGGACAGGAGGCTTCCAAAAATGCTTTAAATCTGGTGCTAACACACAGCACTTCAGTGCATCACCATTTTGATGGTAGCTGACAACGGGTTGCTCAGCAGCATCTAAAAGTAAATGTGGTAGATTATAAACATATTAGAATTGTTTGTAACCGTTAGGATTTTGACAGAGGTTTTTCCTCTCTTTAGCTAATTCATAGAGTATGTATCTGTTCCTTGATGGTAACAAGTAGAGCACAACAAGTAACCACAGCAGCCTATCCTGCCTCTGGAGACTGTTTAGACTAACCTCCCACTAAAAAGAAGTGCTTTCCAACCAGCAGAACTATAATCTTATGTGATTGGTGTTCAGATTTAGCACATTCAATGAGTACACTCTGAGATCAGACAGAGATGTAAGCCCAGTTCAGTTTTGCTATAAACAAGTCCCACCAGTTTCTACTGAATTAAGCAAAAGTGCTGCTTGCTCCATCTGGTACCAAATTTGACTGTTTAGGTAACTGGGCAGTCACAATAATTTCCTCTTCTGTCTTGCTCCCCACTGCTGACATCAACACTTGGTAAAAAAAAATCTAATGCAATTTATGATTGCAAATGGGTTGCCTTAACAAAGACAAGATATGTTGTTACAGTTTTGTGGCCAAATTACATTCATTGCTACCCTGAGGAAACTTCCAGGATGTGGCAGGAGCCAGAAAAGGTGTGACCAAGAGGCATCTTGAGCTCCTACAATTTCTGTTGGCTGAAAAACTGCTGAGGTACACTGCTTCAACAGAGAACAGTTTTTACACTGATTTTTTTTGGTTGCATCTGTGAGGGAAAATGAGACAATTTTTTTCCCCCAAACTGAGAGGAGTAGCAAATTTAGTTTCAGTAAGGCAACTCTGTTTATTGACATATTTGAAGAGGTGTATGTACAACTATTCTTTTTATTTTTTTTTTTAATTTAGTGGGGCTACATCCATTGTCTACAGATGCAGGCAGAAAGGGACGCAGAAACCTTACGCCGTCAAAATGTTGAAGAAGACAGTAAGTTGTTTTGTTTTTCTTTGGTTTGGGATGTGTTTGGGCTTTTCTCTGGCTTGTTTTTGGTGAACTTTCTTTGTGTGAGGGGAATGGGTGAGATTAAAGACCCTACTAAACTTGTATTTTCTGTGATGGCGTTTCTTCTGCTCCTCATAATTTGAACACTTTTTAGAGGTAGCAGTGCTCTGTTGGGACTGCCTTATCCCCACAAATCTTGCTTGTACCTTCATTTAGTGCTTTGTCTATAGAGTTAAATTTGGGGAAAACTTTTCAGGCAAATATGTATGCTTCTTTCACTATGGAAAAGAAGCAGGTCATGAATCATATCAATGTTCTGTGATTTCATTTTGCTTTAATACATTGTTTTGCTCAAAACATATCATTATAAGATTTACCTTTTTCAGAAAATAAACACCAATTCAAACTCAAGGTTTATTTATGTAAAATTTAATATTTTGTGGAGATTTTTCCACCTACAAAATTGCAATAAAACCATTGAGACATCAACTATTTTTAGAGCTCCATGTATGTCACACTTACCATAACTATTTTTGTGTGTGCTACAAAGTAGATGGTGGAAAGCATGAAGATGTACTAGAGAGGAAAAGTGAGTAATGGATTGAGAGACTTTAAGCAGAAAAAGAGCATGGGGGATAGGGTGGAACAGTTTACGTTCCTAAGAGGGAAAGAGAAGTTTGAAAGGAAGGAAGCAAGCTATGAGGCATGGACATGGTTTTCATTCATGGTTTTGATTCAGTTTATTTCAGTGTTAAATTATTCATTATTCCATAAAATTAAGGAATGTTCACGTGTAGCAACATAATGATGGGTGGATAGGTGTAACCATGTCTAAATACTGAATTAACTAGTGGTCTCTGTGCAAGACATAATGAATGGGATCCGCATGAGTAAAATGTTGGCATTAGTTTGTTTTTGAAAGTAAGCCAAAATTTAAGCTGGCACAGAAATTCAGTTTTGTGTGCTGCTTTTGAATTTGTATCTGGTGCACTGGTGGAAGCAGCTTGCACTGCTGCAGCCTATCCTCTATGTTTCCAGTGGAAATGCAGAGAACTTAAAAGTTTTTATCAGTTATTTATGCCAACAATTCCCATAATGTTTTAGGAGTATACCTTCTTACAATTCTCATTCTGAAAGGCACTAGGAAGAATGAGTTTACTTAAAGTATTTCCTAGCAGGTTTCTTTTTTGAGCCTTTGTCAATATTTAGTTCATGTTCACAATAGCCACATTAATCCCAGATCCATCTATCTGTATGAACCTATTCAGTTTAGACTTTTGGTATGATTAAATTTTGGAATGAAATAGTATTCTAGGAACAGACTGCAAGAAACCTAAAATGCCTGTCAGTGTTCTTTTAATTTAAATAATAAGATAGTTTTTTCATTTTGCCTGACTGATGCATTCTAATTTAAGAGCAAATAAAGTTCTGAGCAAGTCATATCAGCCAAGTCTGAGAATGCATACTTGTGAATAGATTTGAATTTCTTAGGAGATTCTGAAATTAATATTTTTTCACCTTATTAAAAGACAACAAGGAGAAATGGAAAAAAAACATGTTTATTACAAGCATTTTTTGTTAATAAAATAAGATAAAATAATATTTTGAAAATATTGTATTTCAATTTAGAGGTTTAATCATTCTTAACCATTAATTAAAATTTTATACATTTCCAAAAGGAGAAGGAAAAGTGCTTTTTTACAGGTTCAAAACTACTGAAACAGAATGATTCCTTTTCCTGGCTTTTTTTTTTTTTTCCCCTTGGTTTTCCCAAATTCAGCTCAAGTTTAGGAGTAGTTTTGAATCCTTTAAATTACACTTTTGGTGAATAAAATTTCATTCAGAGACCACTTCTGGTTCTTACTCCCGAAGGGTCTGACTGTTAAAGTTAAGAAACTGACAGGCAAATTATGACCATAACTTCCAGAGCAGCTAAAAGACAACTGTTACAAGGGCTAACGCAGTCCAAAGAAAAACTGATGTATGTAGTAGCTGGAAAAACCTTCTCAGATAAGGTATAAAAAATTAAATTTGGAATTGTTCTTAATAGATACAAAAAGAAATGTGCTTATAAAGCAACACCTGTGGGACAGGTTAATAAGAGTGCTAAATCATCACTTTAGATTTGTTCATCTAGCCCTTATTCTTAGTTCCTCAGCGTAATTGAAATTTGGAGTTGTATTATATGTGCATTATTTGATATTTGCTATGTTTAGCAGATCTTTTAAATTCTACACAGGTAATAAATATGTTCACATATATATACAAACACATATCTATATACACATATATGTGTTTTATACATATATATACACACATACTGTAACATACATATCTATTATAAACTACATATATTCCCAACTTATACAGGGACTCCAAAACCCTAGAGGTCGGCCCTGGCTCTCTCTCTGTGCTCTCTGACAGTGGCTGCAGGTAGGACCATTCTTCCCAGCTATGGTGTAGAGCACACCTTTAATATCCTGTCCTGCCTGGACTGGCCCAAGGGCTACTGTATGAACCATCTCCCTTTTAATTTTTTCAAAGGCTTGTCACTGCTCAGGGCCCCATTTAAAATTGTTCTTGTGGGCCACTTGTCAGAGAGGGCTCAAAAACAGACTGTAGTCTGGGATGTGCATCCTTCATAAACCCCCAGCGCCCAAGAAACCCTGTGCTTCCTTTTTACTGGTTTGTGGGGATATAGGTGATCTCTTGTGGATCACATCCATTTGTTTGTAGCAACACCCATCTTATTCCTAGAAACTGGATCTCCTGTTCAGGTCCCTTAACCTTTGTTTAATGGGAAAATTAGTCTTCACAAGGATTTTAATCACACTCTTACACTTCTTGGAGGCCAGGTTTGTCTCATCCTGATCAGTTGCTCACTGCTTGTGAAAATGAATCAGAAGATCAGCACCTTCTACTCTGTCTCAGAAGTTTCCCACTGGAGCAGCTTTCTTCTTGGAAGAATCCCCCTTCATGATTGCTTTCCCTCACAATACATATGCATCTAGGATAAAGTGGTGTTTTCATCCCACTTCCTCATGTGTTCTCCATGGTCACATATGTAAAACCACAGGGTACCCTGTAGTCTGTGCCTTCCATATTGTCTCTCTTGGGCATCTGTTTCTAAAAGACAAGACATGGACCCATACAGCTGGGGAGTAGGACATGACCTCTTTGAATTTGCTGGACCTCCCAAGACAGTGCCTCCACATACAAACCCCAGGCCAATAGGCAGTGATTTGTGTGTCTCAGGAACTGGCAGGTTGACAGCAAACCTTTTCTAAATAACAGCACTTGTTCAAAACTTGGAGGTAAGCACTGCCCTAGGCAGTGCCTGTACTCTCCCACACACCCTGCCACTTACAACTATCCAACCTTGGGGCAGATCTCTGGGTGATGTTCCTGGAACAAAATTGTGAAACCCTAAACAAGACTTGACAAACATTCAGAAGACATTGCATCAAGAGCATGCTGGCCTGGACGTCCCAAGGATAGTCAAAATTATCAAAAGCTGAGAATGTCTTCTCCCCCGTCTTGCCCATAGATTGGGTGAGATCACTAATAAATGTCAAGGCTGCATACACATACCAGTGATAACCTTGTGACCAGTGATATAATCATAAGTTGACAGTATCCAATACAGCAACATGATAGTCCTGACCCATTTACACAGGTGATAAACAGCACCGCTAGGAACATATAGAGTACATAAGAATTTATATAACACCACTGTGTGAACAAATGGAAGGCATGTGGGTGGGGAACAGAACATGGTCTCCAGCACGGCACAGTCGGTGCAGCTCTAGACGGTTGGTGTTTAGCTCCTAGCTGCTTCTAAACTATGACAGCTATCAAACAAATGATTCAGGCCACTATGGTGGCCTGAAGCTGAGTTCTCCTTAGCCCCTAAGAGAGGAAAGTCTGAGGTCTGTAAGAGACAGGATTTATTTTACCAAGAACTCCATGGCCAGCATGTACTAGTCTCTTGAGGAACTGCTTACACTGGCATATTTCAAGATAAAATATATCCTCTTTGGCTGGGGATGTATTTTGTCTCATGTCATTTAAGAGAAAAACCAACCACATGTAGGGAGGAATGGAAAAGCAAATGTTGAAATTAACACAGCAGCTTGTAAGAGGCACAACCTGTGGGTTATGTGTCATAAGCATTTTTGAGAAATCATGAAGCCAGCATCACTGTCTAAATTTCATGAGATATGTTACCTGGTCAGAGCATCTCTTAAGACTGGCATTAAGGTTCACTACAACTTTCTAAGCTGGATATTGTGACAGTTGATGACTGCAGGACTAGTGTGTATGGGTGAGGATCATCCCAGATTTTTGACAAACTAAACTTGTTTTCTGCTCAAGTCACTTAAGAAGGATGTCCTTATGGAAAACCAACCACCTACACACACACCCACCTCCACCCCCCAAAAAAAAGAAACACAGGAAAACCAACCAAACAACAAAAAAACCCTGAAAAAAATAAAAAAATAACTAATATATTTTCCTACAAAATTATAAAACCCCAACACTTCCTTTGTTATTCCTCGCCCTTAATTTTCCGCTGCCTGAAAATACTACTGCTTGTTTCCAACAAGCTATTCCATTATACTTTACATATATTGAATGAGAAGATGTTTAAAACAGCTGGGCATATTTTCAGTAGATATGGTTGAAACCTGCTGGAAGCATTTCCATGTGTAATAATAGCATAAATGAGATGATTTATTTTGTATTTCAGTGCGATGATTTTCAAGCCCCTTTCATTCACAGGTTGTTTTTTTTTATTGTCAGAATTCTGGTTTCAAATTTTTTAACATTAAATTAAAATTTTTAAAATTTTTAAAATTGCAAAGATTACACAATATACTAACTTCTGAGGAATATTAGGAATAATAGTACTGTCAGGAATATCAGCCAGAGGTTTTTATAGTCTGCAAGATATGTAACATTCATGTAGGTTTTATCTCTTTATACACTGATAAAAGAATAGTGCTACAAGGTAAACAGCATCATAATAATTGTAGATTTCTGGATTGAATTACAAGCACATAATAGATATAGGATATGAATGTAGAAATATGAGAAAACACAGTCAAAAGAACTCTGTGACATAGCTATCAAGAATTTGTAGGAAAAGGCCCAATACCTGCAGATGAGAGTTCTAAAAATTAGAATGCAAAAATCTGCTAATCAGAACTCAAGAAAAATTATTAATTTCACCATTATTACTATTTTTTGTTACTCTTTTGGGGCCATTTACCTTGTTACAACTTCAACATCACAGTGTGAAAACACATCAGCTTTTCCATGTTTTATGGATGAGGAGCACATGAGACACTGAGGCTAGGAGCTAGACCTGTAAATTATCTGTATCTAGGCAGTTAGTACTACAGTTCATAACACACCAATAACTATCTCCGGCATGCTTTACTTCACAATTAGAATCTACCTTCTGTTCTCCAGGCTAAACAAACTCAGGTCTTTCAGTCTTTCCTCAACAGGATGGACATTCCAGTCCATCGTCTTCATGGCCTTTTATTGGAGTCTCTCCAGTATGTCCTTGTATATCTTCTACTGGGGAGCCCAGAACTGCATGCAGTAGACCAGGTATAGCCTCACCAGTGCTGAGTAGAGGGGAAAGATCACCTACCCTGACCTGCTGACAACACTTCTCCTAATACAGCCCAGGATATAATGTGCCTTCTTTGCTTCAAGAGCACATTGCTGGCTCTTGTTCAAATTGGTGTCCACCAGGATAACCACATCCTCTTCTGCAAAGCTGCCTTCCAGTTGGGCAGCCTCCACCACATACTGGCGCCTGGAGTTGTTTCTCCCCAGGTGCAGGACTTTGCATTTCCTTTTGTTGAACTGCATGAGATTCCTGTCAGCCCATTTCTTCAGCCTGTACAGCTGTATGGCAGCATGACCCTCTGGTGTATCAGCTCATCCTCACAGTTTGGTGTCACCAGCAAACTTGTGAAGGTGCACTCTGCCCCATCATCCAGATCATTAATGAAGATGTTAAACAAGATTAGATTCAGTATTGAACCCTGGGGTGCACCACTAGTTACTGATCTCCAACTAGAATTGAACATGACTCTCTGGGCATGTTAGACACCTTATTAACAATTAACAATTATAAACAAACGTTTATCCAGCCCATACATCAATGGCTTGTGTATGGGGATCTTATGGGAGACAGTGTCAAAAGTGCTTAATGAAGTCCAGCTAGACAATGTCCACTGCTCTCCCTTCATATATCAGCCAGTCATTTCATCGTAGAAGTTTCTCAAGTTGGTCAAGCATGATCTTACTTTTCACTCCCCTCCCTGTCCTCAGGATCCTGACCTCTACCATCTGTCGTCACTGCAGCCAAGGCTGACTTTGATCTTCACTTTCCAAAAGAAGCCCTCCTTGTTAGTGAGTATGAGGTCCAGCAGTGCATCTCTCCCCACTGGCTCCTCTGTTGCTTGGAGAAAGAAGTTACTATCAGTGCACTCCACGTACCTCCTGTATTGCTTGTGTCCTGTGTTGTCCTTCTAGGATCTCAAATGTGAGGCTACTCCCATCTGTCTGTAGAGGGTCTTATCCACTTGTTCTTCCTGGTCATATGGCCTACAGAAGACACACACTATAATGTCACCTTTTTACTTGTGCATTATTTCATGTAAGAACCTGTGTGTTATAAGCTAGGTGTTCTTCCTCCCATGTAGTGGATATGTGAAATGTATACAAACAGAGACAGCTTTATTACCACTGAGCTTCATACAGAGCTTGTTCATCTCAAAGTTTATAATAAGGACATGAAAAAACTTAGGTTGAAGGCCCCAGATAGTTTCTCATAACTAAGTACTTAGACTTCACCAGAAGTTGAAGCTGACATGGATTTTACCTGCAGTAACATAAGAACCAGTGGGGTCTTCAGGGGTTGCAGGCTTTTTAAGAAGAAAAGTTGCACCCCAAACCACACTTTATGCATCAGAGGTGTTTTCTAAGTCTAATTCAAATCTATATGTGAATTCAGTGGCCATAGACACAGGTGAGTCTTCTGGAATTCAGGTATTCCCCTCTTCAAGTTCACATAGCTTACAATTTGCTTGCTTTCAGCATCTCCATTATTCCTAAATTGTACAAAGCAGTAGGGAACACAGGACCAAATATGGAACGTACCCTGTTGTTCATGTGCACAGAATTCATGGGTTGGGGTGATCTGTTGGAGAGGGAAGTCAGTGTATGTTCCTGCTCTCAGCCTGTTCAGTCACTTGTCCTTTTCTTCCCGCACAGCTCATGGATCCTGGCAGAGGGAGGAAGTTAAGGTGCTGTCACTAATGTCATTAAGATGTCCTCCATAGGGATTGGAAAGATGTAGGGACAAAAAGAGTCCTGTAAATTTTAATGTTATTTGCTTACACATAGCACTAAGAAACCCAGCTCATAGTTTCTAATCTATGAAGTGAGGTCTCTAAATTAGCTATAAGGTCTTCCTTTCACACGCCTGCCTACCGTCTCACCATCTTTACACGTTTTTCAGTATCTCCTTCCAACTATATACAGTATTTTTCATTTTCAGTCCCTGACATATTTCTGCAAGGGATCCTTTGAGGAGCTACAGGTTTTCTCTGTTACTCAGATTATAAAATATATAACCTGTAAATTTTAAGCAGTTTTAGGACATGGTGTCATTTATATGGTTCCTGTAAGTGTAGAGTTATGTGTTCTATATACTATAAGGCAACACTGAAGTGACTTCAGTGTTCAGGACCCCTCATTATCAAAGTTTGGGGCTGACGTACCAGAAGAATTGTCTAGCATCAGATTACAAGTCTTCTAGTACAGGTGTCATTTAAGGAGCAGGTCCAGAGGTTCAGGGTAGTTCATCAGAAAAAGCAGACAAGATTTAATCTGCACCTGATATTGTTTTGATTTCATCCTACCTGAAATATTTCGAACAAAATAGTTTCATTGGATCATCAGACTCATAACTAGACCTTCCCCAGTTATCATCTATGTTATTGTGTACAAAATGGAGTTGTACGGCATATAGATTATTGTCATGGTTTAACCCCAGCCAGCATCTCAGCCCCACACAGCCACTGTCTCCCTAGTAGGACAGTGGAAAGAATCAGGAGGGTAAGAGTGAGAAAACTTGTGGGCTGAAGTAAAGACAGTTTTAATAGCTAAAGTACAAGTGAAGCAAAACAATTAATTCACCCGGTCCCATTGTCAGTCAGGTCTTAAGCCATCTCCAGGACAGGCGGGCTCCATCACGTGTAACAGTTACATGAAAAGAAAAACACCACAACTCCAAATGTTCCCCCTTCCTCTTTATTCACCTAGCTTTGATTGTTGAGCACTGTGTCACATGGTATAGGCTATCTCTGTGGACAGTTGGGGTCAGTTATCCCAGCTATGTCCCCTTCCAACTCTTGTGCAACCCTAGTCTTAGGCGACATTACAAGCAGAAAAGGCTCTGATGCTGCTTAGGCACTGTTCAGCTGTGGCTAAAACATTGCTGTGTTATCAACAGTGTTTTCATCACAAATCCAAAATATATCCCCATACAAGTTACTATGAAATATTAACTTTATCCCAACCAAAACCAGTACACTGATGACATGGAATAATTTGGCATCTGTGATGGAGATAACAATATTAATGGTAGCCCTGATGCATCAAACCTTCACTGGGCAAGAGTGAAGGTTCACTTTAATTTGTAACTATGAATTGATTCAGAGAAGGATGAGTACACTTACAGTTTATGCACAATTTCTGATAAAGCATCAAGCATTACACGTGGCTGATAATACCAGTAGAAATAACATATTCCAGATATTTATCATGCAGCAATGGACGCCTAAGAAATTTGATTAAGAGAAAATGTTGTATGGGATGACAGGAAATGTCCTATTACTTAACAGCTCTCAGTTTCTAAGGAACTACTGTTACATGGCAATTTATTTATTCAGAGGGAGGGTTAGAATGTGAAGCCTTTTACAGAATGCCAGATGTCTAAAACTGGTTACATCACTTAGAAGAAAAGCTAGATTGATACACTTTCACTGAGAAGAGAGGGAATTTTTAGATATGTAACTGTAAAGGTGAAAAGCAAGAATAGGCAAGAAAATGGCAAGTATGATTTTCTAAATAATCCTATAAATATGAGTAGCTTGAACTCAAAAATGTACTTACCATTTGCACATTGTAATTACAACTTATGTGTCCTCCTCCACCTAGCTTAGGGAACAGAAGCAATGGCAGTAACACTATAAATAGGCAGTAGATGAAGTGAGCAGTTCATGAATATCTAATAGCCTGAAATTTGTTTGCATAAACTGTTCAACAATTTTCTAACATATTTGCAGAAATCTGTGTATAAATGAGTCAGTAACAGAAAAAGCAACCAAATTAGTCAGATAATTAGACCACAGCATAGTAATAGACGCATAATAAGGCCTGTTCTAATGAACATATAACTTGTTTTGAACGCAGACATAAAATATATTATTGCAAATGACCAGTGTTGTGCAAGCTGTAAGTGCCTCTGGATGCATCCTTCATCCGCAGGTGATGTCACCAAGTTTATGTGAGTGAGCAAAAGAAGCCATTCACAAAGGCTTCTTTGTCTTTGGGCACTAATAGTTGCATCTGGTTAGCTTCACCATTCATATATCACAAGATGCAGGGCATGCTGATCAGTCATGTCAACATGTGATTTACTGTGCTGAAGTCTATACAATCCAACAAATCGTCTTTATCTGTGTGATGGTTTGCCTGCAAATGTACTGTGCTTTTTGAGAAATATAAAAGTCCTTCTTCTTTAATGGAACATTCAACATATTAACAGTGCTATCATCTGCAGATAGTGCATTTCTCTTTCATTTTTAAAAAGCATATGCTTGTACAAACCCAGCTAATCTGTGCTTGCACCCATCAGGTTTTCATGTACAAGCAGGCTTTCAGGCACCTAACGGAAAAAAGTGCAGGCACACTGATGTCACTTGCAGTGGTTCCATGCAAGTGTGTTCAGTCTGATGAATATGCATCAATTGAAGGATTGTAGCCACAAACTGGAAGTATGGATGTATGCACAGAAAATAATTGCTTTAATAATGAGTAGTCTTTTTTCTTTGCAATGATAATACAAGTTTACTTATGGAGGCTCAAAATAAAAATCGGCAGTTACAACAGAGTGAAAACTCCTTAGTTTATGGAAGATAGTGCAGGGCTGTGCAATTAATGCTGTGCTTTATTGTATTGTCTGATGTGTTATTCAGGGACCCCATGTTCAGCTTGAATGGAATCAGAGACAGAATAGTCTATGAAGATTTAAATACAAAACCAATTATTTTGAATTTTTATTTTTTTTTTTTCTTAAATTAGTCCATAATACATTAAGGGTACAAAGGCTGCTCACATACAGAGAACTGTTGACCTTGCTGAGAAGGTCAAGCAATGTCCCAGCAAGAACAGCCCCTAAAACATGGGAGTAATTCTTTACTGAAGGAAGTGTTATTTTTATTCAGAAATGAAGGTCATGCAAAGAATCAAATCACCTCAAGTAAATGTTAAATAAATTCCCTAGTTGGAACAATGACATATCCTTTCATTCAGAAGGGTCAGCTTTTATTAATTCTGCTTCTAACCACTGTCCATTGCCATGCTGGTTAATGAATTACACCACAGTAACTCAGAGAGATAGACTGGGTCATGTATAAAACATCTATTTTCATTTGGTCTGTGATATTTCTGTCATGCCACTTTTGTCTCCCCCAAGTTTCCTTATCACTTATGGTGAAGACTGACATCCATATCTTGCATTGACACATAGACCAGCTCTGATGCACAATTTCAGTGGTACTACACAGCTTTATACAGATGGAAAAGCACATTCAGAAGTCTTCTTTAGATTGTTTTAATCTTGAAGTCTTGACGTACAGTCTTTCTGAGAAGATATGCTATGTATGAGCTGGGCAGAAACTGGAATTCCTGTTACCCAGGACATTCAGAAATCAAAAAGCAAAACCTAAAATTGTACAGAAATGTGTAAATTATATAATCTTGGAAGGTTTATTGAAATTTCAGTCTTAAATTCTATCTCATTTCTCTTTCTCTTGAAATCTTTCAAGAGCACCTGTGTAACCCGACAGTCCTGTGTGTAGTTGTGACAACTGGGAACATATCTTTTAGACTAACAGGGAATTGGCAGCTCTGCTTGTGGGTAGTTGTATGTATCGGTTTTAATATTTCGGCTTAACCATGAGAAGAAACAGTAATGGGAAGATAATAAATGGCAATTAGCAATTGACTATATAAAATACAGAAAGGGTTAGGCTGCAGAGCAGTTACTTTACCTAAGAAGAACATAAAAATTGTTTCCTGGAAGCACTTTTAATAGAGTGCGGTAGCAAGCTAATAATGATTTGCAGCATGCTTCCTGTAAGTGCAAAGAAATACATGTTCAGACCCTGACGTGCTGGTTCAATAAAGCATTGCTCAGATCAGAGGTGTTCATGTGCATCAATAAATGGGATATTAATTTGGGGTGGTGGTTGGGTGGTGGTGGTGTTTGTTTCTGTTTTTTATATTTTCTAGTTATGTCATTTTTAACTAAATCCAGTAAGTATAATCCCTTAAAACATCCAGGAATGAAGCATGTAGCATCGAAGTTGAAACTAAAGAATGGAGTTTGTAATTTAGCCTGGAAAAGAGTAGGTGGTGGTGGGCAGATAATTGCATCCTGAGATATAAATGCTTGTCTTTTTGAAGGTCCGAAATTGTGTATTGTATTACCGTATGGTTGCACTGTCTGTGCCAGGGCTGAAAGTGGCTGCACTGTGAGTGAAGAGACTGCTGGAGCTGGGCTTCTGAGCTGTTTTCTCCCCCTTAACTTTGTCCCCTTCAGGTCCATTACCCTTTGCATACCTACGGCTAGGAAATATGGTTAACTTTTCCTTCCATCTTAAACTATTCCTAAGAAAATACTCAAAAGCCAGTGTCATGGTTTGGGCAACTCAACAGTTCTGGTTGGTATTACTAAGTAACGAGGAATTTACTATGTAAATTGCTGTCCGGGGGATGCCTTTTTGTAATGATGTTCAGTCTGAGCTAGGGTGAACAGCCTCTCTGTGTTGGGCAGTTCTGTGAAGCTCCTCAAGAGCTGTCTCCATTGGCTGCTTCACAGCACTTGATTGTGCACAGTGTTGTCACCCAACCTGCATGGTGGGCAGATGTGCCCAGTGTCATGGGGAAGATGGACAGCAGAGACTGGACTTAAAGGACTCTGCTTCTTGATCTCTATTAAGTTTGAAGGGTCTGTACATCTGTTGGCCACATGTTTACAGGATGGCATATTACGATATTACCAATACCATATTACAAGGCAGCAGCTGGATTAATCTGTTTATAGTTCATTTTATCTTGTTTCATTTAATTCAGATAGAAGCAACACTTCTACATCATGAAGGTTTGTATCATTATTCCACCTCACCATGCTAGAGCACGGAAACATGGAAGCATTTCAGCTTCATTAAGGGTTTTTCCAGAGCTTTCCCTTATCAAGATAGCCTGAAATGTATAAATCAGAAATAGACTGATTATAGACCTAGCATAACCTCACTGCATGACCTGTATCAATTCCAAAGATTCAGTGTTTGTAGACACATGTCTATAAAATAGGTAAATGCCTAATTCTAGAAAATTGCAATAACTCAAGAGACAAAATACTGGGAATCATCCAGCTATAATTGTTTTTTAAAATGTAAATGCTTGAATACAAATCAAAGAGGCAGTTAATTTAATTCATAGACACTTGCAAATGCTGTCCTAAGCTCCTGGGCCTTGGTTCTGTGAAATACTGTGTTTATGCTGTTAATCCTATTTCCATCTGTCTGTAAACAGGACATATGATTACAGTTTTGAGTGCACCCAGCGTGCTACCATTTGTCTAGTGATCTCAGGTAACACTGCAAAGCCAGGCACCCGGCTGCAATATAGATAGTTCAATGCACTTGGTTCTTGGACTTCCTCTTGCTCCCAAGTTCAGGTTGCTAGATGTTTGCTTCTACAGGTACTTTATCCAGTTGGATGAAAGCCAGCATGCAGCTGCCCACCTGTGCCACAGTCCCAGCTCCTGGTTTGCTTACTGAAGCGTACTGTGGATCACTAACTTACTTTGGGTTCTTTTTGTCTATGAGCAGTGAGATCTTCATGACTAGAATCAGTAGTAAGGCAAAAGACCTCTCAAATTGACACTGATGTACCACAGCAGAATGCTGCTTCACAGGCCTGTCACAGCAAACGCATCTTGCTTGCTTGCACTTTGAAGTTTGCAACACAAAATACAACTCAGTAAAATAGCACCATTGTTAAAATCAACCAGGCAGTAATTTACATGACCCCATACAGTACTAGTTTAAGTTTTTTACACAAAGAAAAGTAATCTTTTTAAGTAGAAGTCACATTATACTTATGAAATATTTGACCAAAAGCATACTCTAGTCTATTTAGCATAGACTAAAAGCAGAGAATAAAGGAAGCGTGTAGAAGAATAGTTGATAAACTAGGAGAACCAGGAAACATCTGAAAATTAAGTTTTCATTGTTTTTTCCTCTTCACAAACAGACCAGTACTGCTGATCTTACTATTCTTGACTGTGATATACTCACAAATGTCTCACTGATAAGCTGTGATTAATGTTAATTTAAGGAAAGCTCAGATAAATTGTTACATATTGTACTGTATATTTAAATTGTACCCAAAGAGGAGGAGACAAAAATACAATTTTGCAGTCTCATTTTGGTCAGTTATTATTGCTACACAGATCAGACCACAGTATTTGTTTTAGCCAAACATATTTAATTTGCCCAAACATTTGTGGCAATAGAGTATTTTGATTAAATTAGCCAAGCTTTAAAATTTGTTACTTGAGTAACATACAGTATAGATGGATATGCCTGCCTATCATCCTATCAAGTAATTTCTGTCAGGAGTATAAGTAATTGAATTGTTGATACTCCTGCCCAAAGTAAAAATAAGCCAGGTTTGGCCCTGATACAGGTATATTTTGTTAGAAGGAGCTGAAACAAGATCAGTGTTGATATGGCTCTGTACTTTCTGTAGGAGAAGGTAAGAAAATAAAAGTGATAAAACAGGCTGTCTGTAATAAAATGCCATGACCACATGTGCTGCTGATTTTACTCTGGAACAATTCACATCACTTTCACATGCATGCTTCTGTTGCTAAATCTATCCTGATAGACCTTTTCCAAGATGCTTTTAAATAGGTAACACTCTGAAGTGTTTCTCTATGGCATATTTGCTATTGCATCTTAGCATCTTGAATTTTTAGGTACATTTTCCTCATACCACCACCTGAGGAAGTATGATGAAAGTCTACTGGTTTATGTCAGGACAGGACCTGCATCACAGAGGGCCTCACCTGTGCATGCAGAGTGAATATCTAGGAATGCAACAACCTGAAATAGAGACTCAGTTAACTTTTTCACTGAATTTTTTGCCACCTGCAAGATGAGAGGAGGCCTCTATAGTTTCTCAATTCTAACTACTCAGTGCGAAAAGGAAGTATCTTTAGAGTTTAGACAGTTTGTTGTCAGACATGCTGGATGAGCAAACATTTTCACAACTGCAGAAAACAACTGTGAGTTGTTCAGTTTGTAGTGGAGATTTTGGGTAAGATGAATTACTTGGTCTAAATGGCTCTGCTGGGAAAATGACCACCCATGCAATATTGTACATCAATTTTTCTGATTCTGTCTGAGCTGTAGACTGTATGAAAACAGTCCAGGTATATATAACTCTCTGAATCATCAAGAGGCCCTTGGCACCCAGCAGAGTATTTGCAATCACAAAAGTAACCCAGAGCTGAAAACAGCAGTAATGCCAAGGGTATCAGTTTGGAAGCAAGGTAGTCACTTGACTTGCTGACTCGCATTCATTTTGTAACCATAAAGATGAAGAAATATGTTTAGATTTGTCATTAGTGTAGGATTTCTCTAGGGTTTGTGAGGAAATTTGCAAACTAGATAGTTTATTCATAAATATATTAATCACCTTAGCAACATAAAAGCATGTGTAATTTGCTTAGAAGCATTTTCCTTTCTTACTGCTTTAGCATTCAAGTTCCAGGAGGACTGCAGTTGTCCTTCCTGAGTGAAATACTCCCTTGGTCTGCATTTCTTGTGAGGAACAACTAATGTCCTTCAACATATTGTGGCTGTTTTGTTAAAGACCGAAATTTGAGAAGAGCAGGAAAGGATTGGCAGTGTCTAATCATCTCAGGGGTTTAACCAAAAACATAGTCTTTTGCATTAACAGTCCATTCTGTTAGATGTATCTGAAACAAGTTGAAGTTAAAACTTATACCCTCGCTGTGGCTGGGGGTGCTTGAATTTTGCATTGCTTTTTGTTCTAAGCAGTACGTTACATTGCTTTTATGTGCACATCCTATATGGGCAGAAACCTTTTTACAGTACAGCTGCTGAACAGCGTGTCAAAAGGAAGCTATTCTGGCATAAACTGAACCAACATAAGTAGCAATAGATAAGGGCAGAACCTGAGTAAAAATAGGAATTTCAGCACCTTTCATATATTCTACTTTTTGCATGATTTACATGTACATTTGTAATCATTTTGATAGATGAAGAAATTTTTCTGCATATGTCTGTTTTAAAGGAAAATTAGTCTTACAGTATATTTGACTTGTTTTATACCAGCTTACTCTCCTAGGAGGTCTGGAAATGCTGTTCATACATATTTTTCTGTAATGCAGCTAGAGGTTTCCATGGTGAATGCAGAAATATTTTTTTCACTTTTTCCCTCCCCATTTTTAACCAGGTAGACAAGAAAATTGTCCGCACGGAAATTGGAGTTCTTCTTCGCCTTTCACATCCAAACATTGTAAGTAGCTGTGTTCTTTCACTCCAAACTTTTGTTTTTGTTTTTTAATAATTCTCTCTGTTCCTGAGAGACTGCTGTAGTTAACCTATACAGACTTGAGAGTCCTGCTTTAAAGCTTTGAGTTCTCCTCATGAAAGAACCAGCAGCTTGATATGGAAGACTGTTGACTTAAACTTAGACTTTAAAATAAATGATTCATGTTCTGACAGAGCTGAGTGAAAAACTATATCAAAAAAGTTCTGTAAATGAAAGGGTAGGTTGGTGTTGTTGGTCCTTGGAGGGTAGGGAAGGTGTTACATTCAGTTACTCTGAAAGACTGACAGACAGGTAGCACTAAGGAAAGAATTTACACAGAGGTTTCTGTGGTATGAGAAGTATGAGAATAAAAAAAAAAAATAAAAAAAAAAAGAATTCAAAAGAGATCAAGCTGGCGAAAAATATAATGGGGAGTGAGAAAGAATATGCACAATAACTTCCTCAACTGCAAGGTAAATGAAGCTTCAACTTTAGTTGATACCATCCTCTGCTTTATTGACTATTGTTTGTTTCCTGCTCTTGTCCCTGTGATAGACCCAGCAAGAAGACAAATAAGCAAAATTAATCCTTTTTCTTATTTTTCACCAGATAAAACTGAAGGAGATATTTGAGACCCCTACAGAAATCAGTCTTGTCCTGGAGCTGGTCACAGGTGGAGAACTATTTGACAGGTAAGTTACCTATTCACATCTTACTCAGTACCTTCCTCAAGGATGTTACAGTACAGATTTCTTCTTTGCACATAATCCCTGTGTTAGTAATTACTAGAATTATTTCATCAGCATTGGTTTATTCACATGAGTAAATATCTGCATATCATGTGAAAACATATTGGCTTAAAAATGTGTTTGGACATGTGATTTCAGATTTTTTTGAAAACTACATGTGGGTTGAAAGTAGAATAAATTGTCGGTAAGTTCTGAATAGCACACACTCCTGAAGGAAGATGCTTAGCAGATGCTTAGCATTAGAGTGTGCTAGAGCAGAAAAAAGGTAGGAAAGACTGGCAAAATTGCATTGACCAGTTATCATAAATATAAGTGACAATCAGTCTGCCAGGAGGACAGCATTATATCAGATAAAAATGTGATAAGTAAAGTAACTATAAAGAAATACTCGTTGGTATTCATTGTATTTATGAAACCTCTGATTTTGTTACAAAGGTTATGCACAAACTATTGAGTTCTGAAAGTATTGCTCATAAGGCTGTGCATACTTGTACAGGTGCATATGTATAAAGTAAAATAATTCTGTAATAATGTTGGGCTGGATACTCTACAGGAGTCTTTACTGTGAAGAGTTTGGAAAGTGAAAACACAAATATGCCAAGGAAGTGGTTGATTCCTGAGCAGCAATCATCTGTGTGGTAGAAGAACTGACGATAAAAGACTTCAGGGGATCCAGGATGGGGAATTCATTACTTGATGGAACTAGGATTTAATAACATTATGACATTTTCAATATTTTGTAATCTATACTCAGCAGTGTTTATGGGATTTGAGCTCTCTAATACTTACCAAAATACTGTATGGTTAATGCAGTAGTTTGGCTTGGCCAAACTGTCTGGCATTGTCTGACAAGAAGCTGTTTAGTCACTTACTAGAATTGCGGTGCCCCCTTGTGATGCTACAATTGAGCACTAATACCATGGACACCTTCTGTATTCAGCATCCTCCTTTTCTTCATATTCAACAGAACAACTTTGGCAATACAGTCCTCTCTGATCTGTGATTTGGAGGAAAAAACAACCAATGAACCAATGAAACAGAAGCAGCTATTTTCAGCTTTTAAGCAGAATAAAAGTATTACTTTATTTTTCAACCTTAAACCGAAATAATAGTTTAAGAGAAATAGGCAGCCAAGGTGTTTTGCACTAGTTACTCCAATTAAGCCTCAGATGTTTCTATCTTTCAGCTGGGCTGAAGGATTAACACCTGCTTTGTGCTATACAATGGCTGCCCTCTCGTTTCTAGTAAGGGTAATTAGCTTTCTGCCTTAGGTCAGACTTTCCCTCTCGTGCTTAAGCTTTTCAATCAGTACAGCTTTTTATCATGTATGAAGGAAATGTCCTGATTTACAGAGAGGCCTTGTGTAGTCTTTCATCTCTGCTTGCTTGACTCCTGTCACAGGAGAAAGAAAAAAGACCCTGGAAAATTTCCTGCTGGGCAATGGGGCAGTGTCAGTTGTGGAGAGAAGGCTATGACCCTGTCTTGAGATGCACCCTATGGTTATCTTAGACACAAGACCCTGTACAGAGAGTGTGTGACCAAAAAGGACCCCACTGTGGCCAGGGAACACCCCCAGAGTTTGGAGGACAATACGTGCTTCGTGCACAGCTATGTGACTTTTTAAACCACTATCCATACACAGGCAGTAAAGCAACTTTTGCTCTCTGAAGGAGTTACTCTTAGGCCTCTTTCAAATTAGCTGTCAGCAAATGATATGACTAGATCTCTGTTACACAAATGACATGCGGAAATCAGAATCCAGAACCGGGAGGTTGTAAAGAAGGTATGTTTATTTAGTGCGGGGCAGCAAGGGGGGTCGCCCCACCACAATTGTGCACGCTCACCACGGCAGTTTGTCTGAACTTATACAACGTTGCTATTACATAATCATGAGATTTTTATTTTTTTTTTTCCAATATGCCTATACATATGCATTACCTATCCTGCTTCGTATTAAAATTATCTATTTACGTATTCTCCTCCTCCTCAAGTCTGCACTTCCGAGTGGTGGTCCTTGAGGGTCTTGGGGATGAAGATTGGTGACTCTTCATCTTCGTGAGAAACCTTTTGTCTTTGCACAGGCATTCTTACCCTTCTTGGTTCTTACCTAAAGTGCAAGGTCAGTTTTAACCAGTTCTTCAAGAACCATTCCTGTTTCTTATCAGGGAGTGAACCATCCCTGTTTCGTCTCTCACCTGATTTCATTTGCACTATCTAGTGCAAATCTACTGGCATAAACCCTCTATATCTTAGTTATTAGCATAAGCCCCGCCCCCCCATGTCACAAACACATCTGCTCTCCTTACTGTAAGCATCTTCATTGCTGTTACTGCTAATTGTGGTAACATGCTGGTACCTTTTCTGTCATCTGGCTTATTGCTCTAGTTTTCTGCCATCCCAGATGTTCATTCTTCTTTTTAATAGTATTTGATCTGCAGATGAGTAACTTCTTTCACTTACACATTCTCCTTATCATGAAGAAGATTTATAAATAACCAAGATCCAATTAGTTTTATAAAATCCTATTAGTATTGTTGATGTGCTACTGATTTCATGCCACTCTAACATAAAAGTTCGGGGTAATCACTTCCTTCAACATTTCTGCTGAATTATCCATCTTAATGCTAAAATGAGCTTTCATTATGACTTTTTTTTCTGTTGTGTTACCAAAAAGGTGATAAATTAAAATAAAAATATTAGTTACACATCTGAGTTAATACAGCTGAAATCAGATTGGTTTTGATTGTATTTTTAAAAAGAAATCTGTTTCCCAGACTTCATAAATCTCTCTGTAGGTCGTTCCCTGACATCTAATCGTCCACCATTCCAAGCAGAACAAATGTAATTCTACACTGTTTGAGAAGTTTGTGTAAATTAGAATATTTATTACCAGTTTGCATGATGGTTTTGCATGATGGTTTTTGCCAACTAAGTAAGTGAGCAGTGACAAAGAGCTTTTGGAGTAAGAGAGACCAATGGATGAACTGAACAAGAGAGAGAGAAAACTGCAGTAGGTCTAAATTGTCTGATACTCTGTTTCTTGCCAGATGCTATGCCTCCAGCCTGGTGTTGGCACATAGGACTGTGACATTTGCTTGCCCCTCCTCTTTCATTGCTGCGTGTTTAAAACAGACATTTGTCTTCAGTATGAGGGTGGTGAGACTCTGGAATAGATTGCCCAGAAGGGATGTGGATGCCCCTTCCCTGGAGGAGTTCAAGGCCAGGCTGAATGAGGCTTTAAACAACCTAGTGTAGTTGAGAGTCATCCCGGCCCATGATGGGGAGGTTGGGTTAGATGATCTCTAAGGTCCCTACCAGCCAAAGATATCCTATGATCCTATGATATGATTCTATGGCATGCATGGTTGACGTGCATTCAAACCAGTAGTGTTTAAGAGAGTCCTGATGGACAACACTCTGGTATGGCTCTGAGTGTCTAAGGAGCAGTGTGCTCTACAGCCCTGCCATATTTCCTATGCTGCCATGATACTGAGGGCAGGCTGCTGTCACACTGTTGCAGTAGCTAGCTGAAAAACAAAAATCCAAAATCAGCATAGCTGTTCAAATATGCAGAGTGACCACTCCAGTATTTAAACAGTCTTTAAAGTTAAATGTTTCCATTGCACTTGTGGGTAGGAAATTTCAGGACTGGGAGCAACGTGACAGGCAGAGGTCAATTTTCATCCCTCACTCTCTGAGGATAATAATGGTTGCTGCATTTTTCTCCTGCCTCTTCCTTTTACCTCCTCTCCCTTCATTGTTATTTACCTAAATGTAATTTCTTGGTATTGTTAACTTTGACATTCTTTTCTGTCATGTACTATATTTCATCAGATTCTTGGTCACTTTGTGATCTGGCTTTGTTCCTAACAATTAACATCTCTGTTCTTACAGGCACTAATAGGTCTTGGATCACAGAGAAGTCTGATAAATGTCTTTTATGGACTAACTATTTTTTTATGTTGGTCTCTTCCATTCATATTTTATTCCTATTTGTTGCCTATTAATCTGAATCGGCAAGATATTTTTTTTCCAAATATTAATTTCATCAAACCCTGTCAACTCCACCTTTTTTTAGTCAGAATACTTGCAGATTGATAATAGACTTTTACTTTTTTCAACTTCAAATGATAGTGTCAGTCCGTACATTCTCCTTGTCAATACTTCAGCATCTTGACTGCAAAATCTTCTGTTTCTTCATTCATATTATTAGTAAGTGCACCAAATATTGTCTAAAAATGCTGCTTATGGCTGACAGTCTCTTGACTCACTTTCATTTCAGATTTCATGGAATTTCCTCTGAATTATATATTCAAAATGCTACTATCTTCTTTTATGAAGTGTACATTAACAGAAATATTAACTACTTGTTCTAAAGAACTTGCCTCTTGAAGAGATAAAGGAATAGTTAACTCTTATGGACAATGTTTCCTGCAGTCTTCTGAGGCTTCAGACACACCTTATTGTTTCTGCATATGGAAATTAGAATTGCTGGCATCAAAAGGAGTCAAGGAATTAATCACTGAAGTAGGAATCTTTTTTAAACTGGCAGCAGACTAGCACCTTTTGTTTGTTTCTGAGCTCTGGTCTTATTATGTGGTGGTGACCTGTCTTCTGAACAGGGATCAGAGCCATCCTGTGTGCTCTCCATTTCACATGAGAAAGTTACAGTCCCCTCACTTAGGACTGGCAGGGAAGAAAAAAAAAAAAAAAAAAAGAGAGAGAGATCTGACCTGACTACACCCTGCTCTTTGAAATCAGAACACACAAACAGCTCTGGTAAAAGTGCTCCTAGATGTCATAATAGCTCATTCAGTGTCTCTTGATTTCAGCTGCAGTAATAAGAAGAAACAGTAATCTGAGAATAAAGAAGCATGCATTAATTCTCATTTGTACCCTTTCCAATGTAATTTGACATTTCCTTCCTGTACAGGGTTGTAATAATGTCTTTATACCTTTTTGTGGTCAGCACTTTATTTACTGTTACTGGACAGACTTACTGTAAGTCAGTATCTTCTGACTACAATATTCTCTTCAAGATAAGAAGTACAAACAATTTTTTGTAAATGTTTGTGTATAGGACAATATATGCACTTAGAATTAGATGTAACACCAGGCACCAGAGGGACACACTTTCAGTTTTATAAATGACTAAACAACTAAAGTAATGATGGTGGAGCAATTGTAATACTGTCTGTCTTCCTGCCACTCTCTAAATGTGAGTTGGTGTGACATTAAGGCTTTCCTCATTTTAACTCTGCTCTAGAAGACTTTTCACTTAAAATATTTTCATTTAAAAAGTTCTTTTCTTGTTACTGCTTGAGATAGCATTGCATGGGCATGTCCTAGCTGGTACCAGCCTGTATGTTGCTAGCCCAGTGTGGGAAATTGTAAAATCACTGAAGATGTGCTTTGTACATTTTGTTTCTCATGGGTTTGGTTTTTGTTTTGTTTTGTTTTGTTTTTTTATATATATACATTATGACAAGAGTATAAAGATAAGCCAAAGTGGCTTAGGAAGAAGTACAGTTAATCTAAATATAGAGAACACCAATGTGCTTGTCCTAAATGATAATTAAGATGGGTTTTTTGGATGAAAGCCTAAAAAGCAAATCCTTTTCAGATAAGGTACTTCTCAATTCAGACTTAAAATTTAGCTGCTGGACCAAGGAGTATACCACACATCCATGCACTTTAACAGGTGCTGATGCTGCCAAAGGGGGACTGAAAGAGGTGAGCCAGAATTTATCCTGAACTGAATAATGACCATGTGAATCCCCTTGCAAATTCTGACATAGAGGAATATAAGCACAATGTATGTTTTGCAAGCAGTACACAGTTTCAGAATTTGATGGCCATTTGTTTTGCTCTTATTGGGAAGCAAGCGATCTGCCAGAGTGGGCAGATGGATTGGAGTACTGTGGAAGACCATATATTCACAGTCCCTGCAATCTTTCATCCCTAGTTGTGTTTTCTGTCTCAATTATTGTCTGTTGAACTTCATCCACATTCCCACATCTTTCCTACTGCGCAATGCCCTTAGCTAGACAAAGAAATCCAATGGAAGCCTTACTGGTTCTTTTCAGAGTGGCTTCATCAGTGCCTTCACTGCTGCTCTTTACCCCTCACCAGGCCATGGCATCCTTTGTAAACTGCCAGTGATATTTCTCATTGCCTTCACCCTGTTGGTCACCAGACAGGAGCTGTGAAATGATAAAATAATTTAGTTAGTTTCATTGCCTCACACAGTTACACAGAAACTTTTGTTTGAGACTGAAGTTCGAACTGCTAGGTTAAGAGCTGGAAGCCATGATGCACGAAGAAAACTGTGACACAGTGACTATCACAGAAATGTGGTGGGATGCCACACATAACTGGAATGCCACAATCGAAGGCTACAAGCTCTTCAGGAGGGACAGACAGGGAAGGAGGGGTGGTGGAGTGGCCCTATATGTTAGAGAATGTCA
>JANHFX010020621.1:62732-75357 GCA_027560015.1 Chloroceryle amazona | reverse complement strand
AAAATGAGAGGAAATGGCCTCAAGTTGCATCAGGGGAGGTTTAGATTGGATATTAGGAAGAAATTCTTCACTGAGAGCGTGGTGAGGCACTGGAACAGGCTGCCCAGGGAGGTGGTGGAGTCACCATCCCTGGAGGTTTTTAAAAAATGAGTAGATGTAGCACTTGAGGCTGTGGTCTAATGGATAGAAAGATGTTAGGATGAAAGTTGGACTTGATGATCCTAGAGATCCTTTCCAAGCCTAATGATTCTATGAAATCAGATCATGGTTTAGGACACCTGTAGCTTGGTGTCCATCAGTATGTACGCAGATGTGTGTGTCACCATGTACAAGTGTAAACAACTGGATCAGCAATATCCAAATATCATTTCAACGAATGAGTATACATGTGCAGGAAAAGTTTATTCTACAGAAATGTGATTAGAATATAAATAATTTATTTCATAAACAATGCATATTTACTTGCTCTAGAATGTCATCTTCAATGTGAAGTGCTATCTTGAAATTCCTGGATGCCTGTGACACCAAATTAAGTGATATTCCAAGATGTTTTTTTTTCCTTCAACTTTAAGCATTTCTGTATCCTTCCTTCTGGATTCCCTGCTGTCTTCCTCACAGTTTTTCTCTCCAGCACTCTTTTGGCCTACTTGGCTCTTTCATTTGCCTGTCAAAGAAAGCATTTAATTAGTTCCTTATTGTAGCTGTTCCCATCTCTCTGTCTTCTCAATAAAGGCTTAATCTTTCTTCATCCATGCTTTTCTTAAAGATCATTCTGTAAACTAGGTGTAAATAATTGGTTTTGCTTCTGTAATAACAGAACAAGGCATTTCTGAAGGTTTCCAGAAAAGGACAATGAGTCATTCTTAATCTGCAGGTTCAGATTGAAAATCCTTGTAAAGAAGCCTTACTGGTCTCAGGTAGGAGTAGCAAAAAGAAAAAAAAAAGACACACCTACCATTTGTCTTATGTAAACTATCACAGGGAGGATGCAAAAAATAGATACGCAGATGATCACACAGCATTATTACAGGATGTAACTACAGGATAATTTTCTTTCAGTACTCTTCCTTAGTGCCTAATAGCCAGCTTTCAGTTTTAAAGCAGAGTGCCCTTAAAAATAAATTTTCATCTTTAGAAAGAAATATGTCTTTTTTTTTCATTTATTGCTGTTACAGAAGATTAGGTTTTCTGCTTGCTAGATTATTGTCAGTTAAGAATTAGGTTTGTATGCTCAATAAGTTTGGAATCTAGATTTATAAAAAACTAGAAAGTTAACTGCCTGTGACATAAGCTGTAATTGGCTTGCCAGTACATGTTATTCACAAGTACCATCAGCAGATGAGTCATGTGCATTGCAAAAGAATTCTACAGTTGTTTTTGATTGCCATCCTGAAATACAGGCCCACGCTTCACTACATTTATTTACTGTAAAGTGTAAATTCACAGTGGCTTCATCTTCAGTGTCTGTGTGTTTCTTCTGTTATATGTTTAATGTAAATAATGAGAGCATCCTATCCTTACCAACATATAGTTGTCTAAGTCAGAGTGGTCTCATCTTCTACATGTTGTTGTCCAGAGGGTAGTCTTGAGCATCCTTTTCATCTATATTTTTTCCAGTGGACAGGCAATTGGTGGTTTTCTTTCCTGCATTGGTTGGGCATTGACAGGAAGCTGAAAAGCTCATCTTCTCTTTGATTTTGTGGAGTGGAGCAAAATACAAAGAAGTTAGCTGCATTTAAGATATGTCTTTTTTCCTTAGGTTTATCTGCTTGAAAAAGAAAAGTTAGAACAAATACTGGGTTACCATACTGTAAAATTAGAAATTTGTGTATGAATGAAGAAATGTAAAATAGATTGTAACTGTATTGCAGCTTGTTTCTCTGATCTTAGTCACATATGCTGGAAAATCAGAGAGCTTCAAATCCTGTTGAAACCTTAAAACCTTCTGCCTCACATATTTTTGAGGTCAGGTGCACAAGGTCATCCTGCAGCTATTGTACTGAAGGCATGGACAGAGTGGCCTGTTCCCAGGACATGTATGTCTGAGCAATGATGGAATTAAACCTGGTATGCTCCTGGCAGCTCAATCTCCATGCAGCACTTCTGCAGCAGTAGCCTCATGATGCTTGTCTTTTTCCTGAAGGCCTCTGTGGTACTCCAAAATCTATGGCATTTTGAAAGCAGAGATTCAAGCTAGCAGATGTTTTGGTTCTACTACCTTCTGGCCAAATTTGAAATTGAAATCTCCCATGCCCTACTAAAGAGTAACATAACGATTATGCTAATGCCATGATAGATGGAATCTAGTAAAACAAGTACAGTGCTTTAGCATGCCTGTTGCACCATGGTCAGAGGAGCAAGTTAGCACCCAAAATACCAGCAGGGAAGGGGGAAGGCTGGATGGGGGTGAGGCCTGTATTCTCAGAAATGCTTATGGATGCTACAAACAGGAACCTGCTGGCTGAAAATAAATACTTTATTTGAGTTAAAAAAGAGTAGGAAGCCAAATAAGTATATTTAGGGGAACAAAGACCCAAGCAAGGGAGTCACTGGGGTTCAGGTCTTGTGATATAACCTGCCAGAAGAGGATAATTCAGTGTGAAACAGCTAAGGAAGAATCTTACTTTCAAGCATAATGTAGCATTTTATTGTGTAATTTCTGATTTTTTTTAACCTTTTACCTAAACTTGAGGCTAGAAGACTAACGTAACATCTCATTGAGTAAATATTGCTTTGTCATCCCTTTGTGGTGATAAATTCAAGTAAAGCCCTCCCTGATGGTCTAAACAGGTGACCAAAGCAGGAGAAGGGCTGGAGTTACAAAAATGCAAAGGAGGCAGAATAGTACATATGGGATGGTAGCTGAAAGACTACTAGAAAATAAAACAAACAAAACAAACAAACAACTAGAAATAAGTACAAATAATTATGCAATCTAGAAATCATGATGAAATAGAAAGACTCCTGCTTGAGAGGGATTATCTGTGAACACAATGACTGTTAAGGTAAAGTAATTGCAGCTGGTTAGAAATACCTCTGTATAGATTATTTTCTACAATGACATGCTTGTTACATCTGTTTCTAGTGGATTATTATCTTTGTATTGTTTCTTGGTGCACTTAATCTTTTAAGGAGTATGTAGGAATGCTTTTCATATGTACATTAGTCAACATCTTTCCTCTCAGTGTTTGTAAAACTGTAAGGAGTTGCATTGAAGGTAGCTCAATGTGAGTCTGTTATTTCAGAAGTGATAAAAAGATACTGCAAAACAAGGGAAGTGGGGAGAAAGGAGTATAGTCTTCTTGCCACAAGCAGAGTCTTTTTCTGGACCCTAAGGCAGAAGGTCTTTTAAGCAACTTTTAATGTCAGACATTATAGGCTTATTGCTGCCCTGCTTGATAGGCATTTTAGAGAATTATTTTGAAAAACTGGATCCTGTGCATGCAGGGCATAATTTTGTAAAATGTCTTGTAGGCACTGTTTGTAGACAGAATGTGTTTTCTTGGGCTTTGAAAAATGAATATGGTAAAAAATCAAAGGTCAAAGATCTGACCTTTAGGATAACTCTCTGAGGGAGAATTATTGTAGTTCACAAATATTGCATACAGTTAAATACAACAGTAAAAAAACTATTTGGTGTCTTAAATGGATCATTATGAGGTAATGCTCCTTTGTGGGTTAATGATAGATACTTCTTAACTTCTTTTATGTCATTGTGCAAATCTGTATCTTCTGCTGACCCCATTTAACTGAACTGTGCATTTATGTAATGTTTCATTCTGTAAGGACAGTTCTTGCACAACATGCAATGCAAACCCTGAGTCAGCCCCCAGACCCTGTGCCACTACTGGTGTTCTGAAAGAGTTACAGTAGCACAGCTGGGATTTGGGAGACCAGTTTAGAAATTATCCCTTGATGCCCTTTCTATACAGCATAGCATATAACATATTGAACTACACCACTTCAGAACATTACCTTAACACAGAAAAGTATTTTCTTTCTTACTGTTTTCATCATGTTAAGGCTCCCAGGGAGATAACATTATTAAAGAAGAAAATTGTGGTTTTGTTTCTTTTTACAAAATACAACTGATGAAAAAAAAACAAAGGGAGATTTGCAGAATATTCAGAACTTGTAATTATTGTACTCACCATAGGCTGCACATGCTCAGCACATTTAGAAAATCAAGCTATTATATCATCTATACCAAATAAACACAGCATACTGGCAATTTACATTTGGAAAGGGAAAAAAAAGAAGTGTTAAGTTTTAATGAAACCATATGTCTTTGACTACAGAGCCTCCAAGTTTCTACTGTTGAGGGAAAAAAACACAATTGCTCTGCCTGTTATACTTGAGGGATAACTTGAAGCTAGTAAATTTTTACATAAACCCTTTCTCTTCAGTAATTCAGATTTGTGTGTACATAGAACAGTGTTTTTGTTTAAGAACTAAAAAAATAAATAAGAGGTGGGGGGAAGGCTTAAGTTAAATAGAAAAGTGAAAAAGCAGTTTCTAAATAATACGTAGTTTTATCTGAGAGTAATTTAGGTTCCCTGAATTTTAGAAAATTCCTAAACCTTTTAACAGAATGTGTAGATATTATGTTGATGCTTTATGACCAGTTTTTCATCTAACTGTGGATCAAAGGCAATCTAAATTGCAAAAGGGTTGTTTTCTTATTTAGGGGGCACTTCAGATTCCTGGTTATATTTGATTAGTTTCAAGCTCATTTCCGAAAAGAAGTTTTTGCCTGCATAGTTAATTTACCTTAATTCATAATCCTGAACACAATTTCTCATGTTGCTTTTACTGTAGGATTGTGGAAAAGGGTTACTACAGTGAACGAGATGCTGCTGATGCTGTTAAACAAATCCTGGAGGCAGTTGCTGTGAGTATTATCTAGGATCATATGCTCAGCACCTCATCTTTCACCTATAATAGCTCAATAAATATTTATGTGTGAAAGAAGCAGAGTTCACTGGAGACAGTCCACACAGGTTGCCTCCTATAATTAATATTGTATTGATTTTTTTTTCTAAGGTAGTGGCAATTTGAAGGGCAAGAAGTGACAATACAGCAATACATTTAATGCTCCATATCATCTGTTACAGTGGAGTGTGTGCTCTATCCAATCTCAAAAACATATGGACTTCACCACTAATCATTTTAGCTCTAAAAATAATTTGAAATCACTGTCACTTGTGTAGTCTCCCATTCATTTTTTTGCAGAGTATGCCACAGTAATTCATTGGGAACCTTAAACAAAAGAGAGTGCATTGCTATTCTTCTCAACTTAGAAGGACAATATATTGGCCAAACATGTTACCTGGTGTAAAGAGTTACAAGACTTTGAGTCAGAGACTCCTGCAGAATACTGCCATGGAAGTAGTTATGCTTCATTTGCAGTCACTGCCTGAAGGTGACCCATCACAATTTTTGCCACTATGCAGGAGCATTTATACAAACGCAGGTCATTGCAAAGAAGGGTGGACCACTGGGAAAGTGGATAATGTAGGTTACAGCATATCTTACCAAAAATCAATTCTTGCTGCTCTTCAGATTGCATGTAGATACACAGAATGACAGTAATATGAGAGAGAGCAGTTTATGCAGTTCCTAATATAATTTATTCCTCTATATTTTGCACAGTTTTCAAACATTTGAATTTTGGTATAATTATTTCACATTCTATCACTTACAGAAAGGTATAAGGATTTTTGAGACAAGATGAAGGCTTCTACTAGCTACATGCAGTATTTCTCTGTCACCTTTAGCTCCTTCATATCATTTCACACCATATATTCACCAAAACAGCAATCAGATGCTGGGACAGTACTTAAGAAATTAATTTGTCAAGTATCTCATCTATATGCTGTCACTGATCACTTACAGTCAAAAAGAGAGGGGACATGATGAACAAGAAAAAACAGTCCAATTGGGATACTTGGAGCATTTCAGACAAATGTTAATACAGAGGTGATTTCACCTTGTGAAACTTAACGGAGTATAAGGAGAGATAAATGCTAAAGATTTTGCCTTCTACTGTGCCTGGCAGTCTGACTTCAGAGTAAGTAAGAGATATTTTGGATTTTATCCAGTGACACTATGTGGTTGTCTGCAGCAGATGTTTGTCGTGAGGCAGCCAGGTATCAGAAAAGCTGTAAAGCTCTTGGAGCAGACATAAGTGCTTGGAGGTGTGCAAATAGTGCATAGGGATGTGACTGACTTTAATTGTATTTCAGACTTTTCAATCAAAAAACAACTGTTGGTCACATGGAATAAAAAGAGGTCAGCCTGAAGGGCTCTTGTGAAGGGTGGCAGTGATAGGGCAAAATCTGTACAGATCATCCGCAGAGATGCAGTGTCAAAACAGCTATCAGGAAAAGACTAGTGGTGATGATTGACCTCTGTGGAAGGTACCTAGAGGTTAGGAAAAGCTAATGTGGTTACAGCAGTAATGCAGTTATTCAGAAGATACAGGCCAACTTGGGTATATTTCCCTAGGACAGTAAAGAAAAACACCATTGTGAAAAACTCCTATAAATCATCGTTTGGTATTACTTGTTAGCGTGTACACATTAAATGATGTGTAAGAACTGGTGTTTACTGCAGCAGCTAGACATACTGCAAGACAATCATGTTCACTTCATGCTACTCTCTGAATGATCTGATGCTTACTGAGTCTCATCCAAAGTGTATAAATTATGTGTTTAAGTTTAGTGCATAGCATAATGCATTTGTACAAACTTCTTAAAATTGGATCAGATTATTATTTTATGACAAACATTTTCTTTCAATCAAAGTGCCCCAGTTAAGATGGTTCTACATTATAATTCTTTTGCAAAAGTTATGATCGTCTTTTACGGAAAGATGTTTCAGCTCTTTATTTTAAAAGACAGGAACCAGATGAAGATCTTCAGCTTCTATGGATTCTAATAGCTTGGTTGAAATCAATGGAACAGCGATGTACAAAAGCTAAAAAGCTAACTTTTGTATGAGCATGCAGTAAGTTGGATTTTTATAGAACCTTGTACTAGATCCTTAGATAGGATGGACTGTACTGACTTTTGCTCTTACAGCTGACATTGTACAACTAACCCAAAGCTAGGAAAGCTGAGGAAGTAGCAGTTATTAACATGGGATCTCTGCAGCTCAACTGAGTACTCTGGTAGATTGGGGCTATAAATTTGACAGAATGACATTTGTGAGCAGAACAGCAGTTATTGTTAGAAACTGGAAAATACTGCTGCAGCAGAGTAATCTTTCCAGAATAAAGGAACATATATCGTAGATCATTCTGAAAAACAAATAATTGTACAATCCCCTTAATAGACCATGCCAGCAAATATACTCCTGGCACCAGGTAGGTATTTTGACTCTGCAATTTTTAGAAATTGCTCTTAGCAACAGAAGCATTCAACCTTCCCTCTGCTAAGTTCCTTGAACTACTCTATCTAATCATTTTATGAATGACTTGTTAAGGGTATCAATGTAGTAATGGATCTATCCCCATAGAGGATCATTGACATGAGGAGGTATTATGTCATCATTTAGCAACTTTTTCTGAGACATTTCTAAAGGATTTAATCAAAACTGTAAAGCAGGATTTTAATATCACCTGAGAATTTTTTTTTTTATTTTTAATTCCTTTTGGAATTGGTAAACCAAATAGACTAATACGCTTAAATGTAAAGCCCCAAACTAAGCCAAAGGTAACAAGAAACCAAAACAAAACACAAAACCAAAACCAAACCAAGCAAACCAAAACCTCATAAAGTTTCTAGATGTATCTGTTTTTCATATCTGAATACCCGTAAGCCTTGCTCTAACTGTCTTGCTGATAATTAAGCAAACAGTCAGAGTACTACATAGAAAATGAATCTTAAATGAATCTTAAATCTTCTAGGTTCCAAACCAGTGTAAATATATCAGACATCTCTCCTCCCAGAGAAATTGTTTTGAAGACCACTACATCCATTTTGCCCTTCTCCATGTTTTTTCTGATGTGACCTGCTGTTCCCAGCCCATGGTTATATTTGCCCTTAGTGGAAACAAATTGCCTTTTTTTTTTTTTTCTCTTCTGCACCTTCACTTTTGCCATTATTCTTCTGTTATTCTTCAAGCTTGGAGACAGCTTCATTCATAGGATAAAAGGCATATGCAAAACTGGGGCAAACCAGTGTTCATCTTTTTAACTTTTTTGCTATGCTATTCAGAACAGGTTTTGTAGCTATTCGACATCTCAGAACAAGGTGAATCTCACTCCTGAGGGAGGATGCATTTGAGAGCAGTTTCTCCTGGCATAACATTGTCCTCTTCTCCTTCTCAGATAATCAGCTATATACAGTGTGGTTTTCTTACAAGATTATTCTGGTAGCAGTTTTTTCCTATTATGTGTAACAAATGAAATTCCATATGCAGATGTCATGAGGCCAGATCTTCACTACCTGACTTGCAGAATGAGTTATTTATCTTATGAAATTTAGATAATCCTGGAAATAGTGGTCAGAAGAAGACACATAAACACATTTTCTATAATAATCATCTAATTTTTAACTGGTCAAACTTAAGAAAATGACACTGATAGGTTTTTTTAATGTGTACTTTCAAAATCTTGTATTTGTCACTAAAAGTAACCATGTTTCTTCTTGTCTACTCTGTATTAGTGTCAACTTAGTTTCCACTTGAGGGTTAAGTTACTCTTTTCATGATATTTAAATTTGACATTATTTTTAACAGCTTATTTTTTGTAATTACGGTAGTTATTAGTATGTTCTCCATGTAGTTTTGAATTCATCCAGCAGCCTCTAAGTTAATTTTCCATCACATTTTATAATAGGTTGTTTTCTTATGACCGACTATTATCTTGTCTCGGTAGGAACATTCTCCTAAAGCTGTATGTGGGACCCCCCTCCATTTTCGTCTTCTACTTTTTAATTCAATTTTCTACCATTTCAATCTTCATTATATGCCTGCACTGCTATTCAGTTCATTGTCAGCTTAAATTCACAAGGAACATGCTGAATTCTCAGCTGTGGTTGCAAAGACTGAGGGCACTTAGCCACTTGCAGGTTTGAGAGGGAAAATCTAGATTAAGGGTTTCTATTCATTTCAGTGCACTTTGATCTGTCTGATAATGAGCTGTATGATAGCAGGGAGGAACCTACCACAAATGTGCAGCTTGCCAGTGTATTTTATTGCCCCCAAAGCACTGGTGTGTCTAACAATTAGAGCTTAGATGAAATGAGGCAATCAGACTTTAAAGACTGTCTGAGACCTGAGAGAATTGATTAAAATATTTGAGAATTTTGTCATTCAAAGAAAAGTTCATGATAGATGATGCTCGAGAAAAGGTTTCATTTTTTTTATACACAAGTTAGTGCTTGCTGGAGTTAGGGGAAACCAATGGATTTTCATTTTAGCTGTCAGCTATGAGGTGAACTTAACCAAGGTATAAATGTCACAGAATTCTGAAATTTTGACAAGGCAAATATGTTATATCAATATACACTTAGCCAGGCCTAAAAGGCACACTGTTAAGAAGAGTAAGTGTATTGGGACAAATAGGGAAGAAACCTGGGGCCCAGGGAAGAAACCTGGGGCCCAATTCTCTAGAAAATGAAGTTAAATTCCACAGAAGAGAATGGCAGTGACATCTAGGTATTACAACACACAATAAACTCCTGTGTAAAATAGCAGGAAAATTTGGGAATACTGCATATATGATTGTAGATACTGAGTTCCTCTCTTTAGAAGATCTTGCAAAAGATTTCTGTTTTGATAGAGGAGGCATTTGGACATTCATATATCTCCCCATTCCCTGATGAATTCTGAGTGTTTTGCATTCTCCCTCTGGCAGTACTAAGTGGTTTTCTCAGTCTGTTCCTGGAATAAGTGTTGTTCAGAATATGGTAAGGAAACAGCAGTTGTTCAGATCTAAAGCTACCAAACCCCAGTAATCTCCAGAAGGGGAGGGAGGGGAAATGTAAAATTCTGTCAGATTTTCAGAGTGTTTGCTCGAAAGTGGTACTTCATTAACTTGCAGGTTTAGGCTAGATTCAGCTATTTGTTGTTAGTGAAAGGATCAACGCTTGATACTGTAAGACAAGAAGAAACTTGCTGTTAACCTGCAATACTGTGCTAAGGATTATGATGTCATACTGTGTTTCCTGACAGCATGGTCCATTTTTGCCATTTTCCTTCAAACCCACCAAAAGGAACAGAAAGAAAAACATGGAGATTGTTGGCTCTCAGATTTAACACTTGCATTCTGGAACACTTTTCATTTGGGGAAATTTACATGGCAACATTTTGGAAGAGGAAGAACACTAAATTCAGAAGCAGCACAGTGGCTACCTGCAGTTAAAGTCACTGTTTGTAGTGTAATTGGGGATATGTTATAATGAGAACAATTGTAGTTCTTTTCTTTCTTAGAGGAAAAAGAGTTGTCAATATGCAGGAGAAAATCTATATTACTTTTATAGTAGTTCATGGAGAGAAAAAACACAACATGGAAAACCTAAATGCTGAAGCAGTGTTCTTTCTTTGTGCTAATTCTTTCAGCTATCTCCTGTCACTGAGGTGATGTGGAACATTGTTAGCCTTAAGCTTGCCTGGGAGGTAAGGATTGCTCACAGAAACTGAACTTGAAACTTCAAGGAGATGTTCTGTCAATACCTGCATCCCTGAGCTGGGAGTAGTTCAGAGCAGTTAGTGCTGGTGGCCCAGCACTACACCTTCTTGTATATATGTATATGTTCTTATAGTTGCAGTCAGTGAAGACAGGCAGGAACAGTGATTGGATTGATACAAAGGTGTGTTTTGTGGGGTAATTATATACATTCTTCCCTTGAATCTGGACTGTGAGTACTGCAATGGACAGGGCTTACACTTAATGACTTCTGGGGAGAAGTAACAGTATCCATCATAACACATTGTTGTTGTCTTTTTTTTTAATTAAAAAATTATTGCTGTTAGATATATTCCAGGCACAAAGTTTTTATCTCTTCAAAATTTTTTTTGTGAGGCTTGGAGGTGAATCCTCTTGCAGAAGGGTGATTTAACACATTCTGTACGGAGATGACTCCACAGAACCTGGGAAATTGTCTCAGCCTTGTCTTCCGTTGGGTGACAGTATTTTAATGAGGGCTTCCTACATGTCCCAGGGAGACATTTCTAGGACATTGCTGTCAAGAACAAATAAGTAGGTAAACTGTCAAGTTATGTAAGAAACCTAGTGAAGTGGTGCTGCTGCCAGGGATAGAAATGCCTTTATGTCCTAAATGTGCTATTTCTGAAGCAGGGTTAAGTATTGGTTTCGTACATAGGATAATCTGTATAACGTGTGAGGGCATTATGAGTAGCTTCATCATTTTGCTAGTTTACATTAATTTGTTGTTCTTGTCTGTTGTAAACAGATTGAAAACTATTTTTTTTTTTTGTTACTAATGTGTTTAAATGGTGGGGAGGGAAATAAAGTGGGTTTAATTATCAACCAACCTGATTTATCAGTATCTTGTTTCAGAATTATTTTGTCAAAAACAGTTTTGGAGACCTATTTTAAGCTGAGTGCAAAGCTTGTTTTGCAGTACACAAAGAAGATTTACAATGAAAAGAGTCTGGCAATGCTGCCATCAGCAATAAGGAAATTAGTGTATTGTATTTGCTATTATCTCTCATAGAGCAAAAGAAATAATCTGATCATGATGCAGACCGACTGTATTACAGTTAATGTACACTGCAGAAAATAATCAGTTATATTTGCAAAGTTGTTACCATCTTAAATTATGCTTTCATCTAAGCAAGGTGTTCTTCTCTTGTTTTGGAAACAAGTTACAGTATTATTTTGAAAAATATGTGGAAATAGAAAGGAAAGTGATTAATAAGTTCTTGTTTTAACTCACAACACACCATAAACACAGTGATAAATGTTGCTGTCTTTGAGCCAGTGCCTGCAGTTGATTCTTGTTCCAAGAGACCGACATTTAGAGGGAAGATGTTTAAGAACTGATTAAAGGCTTAAGGATTCAACCTCTTCCAAGTGCACCTCAGGCAGATAGGCAATCTGCCTGCAACTTCATTTATTAAGATGGGTTGTTGAAAACATGGTGTGAGGAGAGTGCTGACCCCATTCACAGACTGGGTCTATCTGATTAACTGATCTTTGGGGCATCATTTGGCAATAGCCTGGGAATCCCCTTTAAGGGGGTTACAGCCTGGCATAGCAAACGAGCTCTGTGCCAGCACTGGGCACAAGCCTTGGTCTTGACTTTAGGCAGCCACCCACTTACCTTCTGTATGTTCCTGAGCACACCATTAACAATTAGTACAACACCAGTAAAGGAAAAAGACTGCCTTTATTTCAGACTTTAGCCTGCTAATACTGTTTTTTTAATTATAATTTTTATTGCATGTGCAGTTCAGAAGGGCCTGAATACATCTGAATACAGCCTCCAGCTGCCTCCTGAGCAGACACAAGCCAGAGGATAGGAGCAGCCCTGGTCCCTGCAGTATGCTACCAGGCAGAAAATGGCTTCCTCAAGAAACTGACACATGGTAGCAGCATCTTTGCAGCTTTATTCCCGCCCCGACGCCCCGCCCCCCCCGCCCGTCTGAAACCCGA
>JANHFX010020621.1:0-12255 GCA_027560015.1 Chloroceryle amazona | reverse complement strand
AGTCTCTTAACAGCCATGTCCACATTATTAACAGTCACAGTCACCTTTTAAGCCATATTTTGCCCTTTGCCAACTTTACTCAGCTGGAACTGAAACCATAGTGTTTAACACTCTTGTATACATGGATCATCCCTGAATGAAATTCAGTGTAATGCACATGAAGGTATGAAAGATTAATAATCACAGGAGTACAGTCTTCCACAGCTCTGGCTCCGTCACACCAAAACACAATGGGATAATAGTGCTTCAGTGCTCTCATCGTTTTGCATGGTCAGGACATGTGCTGAAGGGGGATGACAATACAAGCACAAGAATTTTGTGATGGGTTAAAACTGCCCTAAACTGCAGAGACCTCTGCCCAGCAATGCTCCATCCACAGCACATGTGACCCAAGAACTGACAATCTAACCCTTAAATTTTATATAGGAAGATGTTTATTGGCCAAGGTATATTAAACAGTATGTGTTCACTCCTATTAAGTAGCATATTTCTACTCCCATAATATCAGCTACTTTGTTCTCTCTGCCTGAGAACTGGAAGCATTCCAGAGCGTTATATGACAAAACATAAAGAGCAAAGCTTAAAAGAAAGGGATCTTTTCTTGTTTTCCATTTTCAACTCTGGTTTCAAGAACAAGTGTTAACATGTATTCATGGCAAAATGTCTTGTTTTTTGCCCTTTATGCTTCATCTTTTTCCTGGACCCCCATGGGGTGCTCAGGAAGAGCTGTCAGCGGCTGGTCAGTGGGAGAAGAGCTATCTGACACTTGGCAGGTTTCAGCTACACTGCCCTGACATATTTGCTTTTGCCCTTGGATCTCTAAGATTGCTTTGCTCCTGCCCTTTGAGTTGCTTGTGTGCCCAAAAGAGTCTGCATTTGAGTTGTCAAATATAAATATATTTCTCTGTGAGCCACACTTGGTGTGATTTGCCATTGACAGTTAGTACCCAGGGAGAGGTGTTTCTCCTTTCCTTTCCCATTTCCTAGACACATGCTGTTTTCTGGCACCTTCTGTTTACTTTCTCAAGAACCTATACCTGGCTTACAAAAATAGCCCAGTGCAGTGCAACAAATGCCAGACACGAACAGAAAAAAAAAATAAATTCAGATCCTTGAGTTAGTTTTCCAATGGAAAATGAAGGCACCTGAGTTGCTGTAGATGCTTTGGCTGTATCAGCTGCTAATGCTTGTGGAGAGAGGTGCAAAGCAAAGTGGCACAAGAACAGCACCATGACAGGTTCTGCTCCACAGCACCAGGAAGCTCCTCTGTCAATGGCAGCTTTCTCCTTCTGTGGAGAAGATCTGGTTTAGGTCAAAACAAAGAAGCACATCAGGCTTAGGAGCTCTGAAAAATAACATTTATGCCTTGGCCAATGATCTTAATATCATTTACTTAAGACTGGTTGATATACTTGGTATCATATTTTGTGTAGCATTACCACTTCCAGTGTTGGCAGAAGAAATAGCAAAGTCAGTTCATAACACTTGGTACCATTTGTTGTCTGGAACTGTAAATAATGATCAACTTTATAATGCAAGTACGTGTGGAGACAATCATTGTATCTGCATATGTATCCACAGGAAAAGTCCATCGGTAAGAAAATAGACTGTAATGTTACCTCCATGTTGGTTGGATCTGGGTTGGCTCTCCTAACTGGAATTACTGTGTCATGGACTTTGGGAGGCTATTCTGGTAACTCAAAGTCTGAGGCAAGCCATTTAGCTGCAAACAACATGTGATGTATCCCATAGGCAATATGCTCCAGTAGCCGCTGAGTTGTATTTATTCATCCACAGAACTGTGCATAGGAGTCTGCTTTATTGTATCAGCCCTGTTATCATCTTCCATGTCCTTTTGAGCTACTCCTTCCAAAAGAAAGCCTTTTAATTAATCTAGGAAAATTAAATTAATTATGCACAAATTCAACAGTTGTTCATCCATGTCTCCTTGACAGTGCAGCCCCAAGCAGGGTTGTCTTCCAGCCCCTGTCAAAGCAATAGTGTTGGGCACCACCTTAGTTGTGATGAGGCAATGTTATTTTAATCCTGCCTAAGGAATTATTTCTCTCACCCCTGGACAAGCCAGGGGAGCTGTAGGTTTTGCAAATGTTCAGGGATCAAATTACCTGATCAAATTGCAATACTTAACTGTCCAAATAGGGTGTATGAAGAGTTTAAGAGACATGTATCTGAGACATCGCTGTTACAGTCCATCTTACACTTCTGATTCAATTACACAATTACAAAGCCCATTTAAATCAATTGGCCTGGCCACAGCAATAAAGGCACCCGTGGGAGAATGTCTTTGCAGATTAAGACACAGTTTTTACAGGTGATAACCACAAAACCTTTCCCATGTTTGCTCCAAATAGCTGCATTGCACTGTGAGAAGTTATAGCTACTGTATCTCAGAGAACCAGGTTAGCTAGGAAAAAAACAGATCCCAAGGCATGATTGTGTTGCTTACAAATGCTGACTTTATATATACAATCACAACCACCACCACAAATCCCTATGTACTGCCAAATAATAAATGTCCACAACAAAAACACCAGGGGATTTTGCTACAGAGCACACCAAAGAGAGCTCGCTTCTTAGCTTTGTCTGGACATGGAATCATGTGAAAAGTGTCTGTAAGACTTTATCTTCGAGGGTCTCAGGTTCCCTGATTTCTGTTATTTTCCAGGCATCACCATCAGCCATATTTATGAAAGTAGTATAAAAGTATCCAGCAACAGTCTTCTCTGGACAGAAAACATCACCACTGACCCTACTTTTTATTTGTAAGATATCAAAGCTGTTTTATTGCAATATGGCTCCCAGTGTCTTCCTCAGCTTGCTGTGGGGCCTGGAATAGTCTTTAATGGTGAACATGAGTTTATGAAGAAACATTTCATGAAACTGCAGAGGGTCCTAGGGATTGCCACCACCATCCTACTGCCTGCCCTCAGTGTAGTGATGGGTGCCTTGTTTGCTCTGCTCAAATCTTTACCATTTTGGCTGCAGTGAAAGAGTAGTCAGAAACTAAGAAGTATTTTACTGAAGGTAATTAGAAACAAGAACAGTTAAACTACTAGCTGCTGAAAGCTAACCCCAGCTTTGTCTTCATGCTATTATGCAAAACAGGAACCACTTCCTCATTCACACCACATGTTCATGAGAAGACATATTAATACTTCTGGTTAAATTGCAGAAATTTTGTTTAATGTTCCATAAGGGACATTGCTTTGGGGCTTGTTTGGGTTGTTTTGGTTTTTTTTTTAGAGTATGTGTTGAGAGGCCTACGTCTGTGAGAAAATTAACTCTCAAGTGATTAAGTGCTCAGGGAGAAAGAAAGATGAAGAGCTGGAGGGTGAACTCTAGTCTGTAAGACTAAGACAAATAGGATGAGCTTTTAGAATAGCAAAGGCAGCTGATCCAGCTTGCAAGGAAGTACCAGAAGAGGGGAAGAGTCTGTCTCACCTGACAGAAGCAGTCTGTTAGTCTGGAACTAGTTAGTAAGGAGGTATGCCTCCATAGTTATATCACTATCTATACTAGTTAGTAAGGAGCTATACCACCATGGCCTTGAAAGCCTGAGAGGCACCAGAGTCTGTTTGGCTGCTCCAGACCCAAAAAAGGAGGTTCTCACCTTAGGCTGGTTTTAACCTGAATAAATGTCATAATTTAAGGGCTTTTGTCTGGCTTGGCCTTGGTTTGGAGGCTTCATGGTGGCTTGTGGCTTTGATACTGCATGAGGACCAGACCGTAAGCAGCAGGCTTTACACTTCAGTTAATTCAACAGAAGTATATGCTGTATGGTTAAGTTATATGCTGATGCTTCCAAGACAAACAGACAAATGGTGCTATTGACTTGTAACTCAATGTATTTCTTATGCCTGTTACAGAAGCTCATTGATCTCAGAGCAATGGTGGCTGGACTCTTAATAACAGTAAAAATGTCATATTAGACTTTAACAAATTACTTCCATGTCCTGTGTACCTGACTCCTTTTACTGCTTAATGTGTAGGAAATCCTGTACTGTCAACACTGTTTGCTTGTACTAGCAAAGATATTACTGACTAAATAGAAGTCTGTGGATTGCTTGTTTAACTGTACAATTTTACTTCAGACTAAGCCTGTTTGTGTAGTAACTTTTCTGATAATGTGCAAATGAACCAGAGAGAAATTGGAAACAGAAAAAAAAAAAAGACAGTTTTGCTGTTTCCATGTATTGTATTTGGGACCAATGTACCTGCTTGTGTGCTTGCATGGAAATGCCAATAAGCCATGAGAATATGCTTTGATGGTGGGAAGTCTGTTTTTAATAAATGTCTTGCATGACTGATCTGATGCTAAATAAACTACTAAATCTAGAAACGCTTACATCTATTATTTGCTGACTGCTAAAGTTCAGCATAGGATAAAGAGCAGCAGTCATCATTATAGGGACATGTAATGATGGCTGTTATCGGTTTATATAGCACAATCTTGAATTAATTCCAACTTGGCATACCATTTCTCCAACTCCTCTTCCTTCAAAACCTTATCAGCTGGGTAAACTAAGTCTGTTACTGATTATGGACTACAGAACTATGGGAGTAGAAAGACCTTTGTAAGGTGGTCCAGGCTATCCCTGAGTCCCAGGGATGGTTAAGTGAGACAGAGGCTTGTCTCAGTTGTTCTTAAGGACCTACAGCAATGAAGACACTGCCACTTGTGCAATCTACCAAATTGGTTTACTTCTTTTATGACTGGAAAGTTATTTTATAACGTTCTGAGCTTTTTGTTGCAGTTGACTGTTTACCTATCATGGTGATCTGTTTTCTGCAACCATTTCTTATGAATCCAAAGGCTATTAAAATGCTCCTTTGTTCAACATTCTCATCTCTCAGCAGCACAAACCAAGTACTTCCCATCAGGCCACACGCCCTAGGTCTTTCACTGCTCTTTTTGCTTGCATATGGATTGTCTGCCTGTAATTGCCTACTCTCTGGAGCCATGTAGCCAAAAGCTATGCAGCCCAAAGCGGCACATAGGACCTGAGTGGAGGCCTTGGCTAGACTGAGGTGTTGGAAGGATTGTATTTTGTTTCTCTGATCTGGTTCCGTATCTGTCATTTAGCACCCTCAGTTCCCTCCTGCTTAATTTGCCATGGGTTGCAACTGTCATGAGTCTGCAGAACGGCTGCTTGGCTAGTTGGCCACTGTCTTCTACTGGTGCAGCTTGTTATTTGTGCCACCTACAACTCTGTAGGCTTCCAGACTGCTTGAATGCAGAGTCCCTTCACACCCCTTTGTGGGAGACGAGTTTTCAAAATCCCTGATGCATGTAGGAGATAAATAATGATGAGCTCTGCAAGATGTTCTGCATGGTAACAGTGCTCTAGAAAAACTGTCTAATTTGGTGTTTCCATAGATGCTGCTGAATCTTTTCCCAAGCTGAGGCAAGACATAGGTTACTACAGTTTCATTAAAATTGTAGAAGATCTTTGCATTGCTATAATAGAGTGGAAGAAGCAAGAGGCTACTCAAAAGGAGAGAACAGTACATGTGTAGGAGATGGGTCCTACAAACCTTGAGTTACCTCTGGAGCTCCAGATTTCTGTGCTTTGGACTGGCCTCACTTAAAACAGCCCATCAGACAGTGGTGTGGAAGCTCATGTCACAGCATAACATTAAAGTGTTTTCATAGCAAGCATGAGACAAACAAGAAAATGGGACATAAGAAAGAACCAGCAAGTCTGTAACCTGACAGAACTATTCATGGGGACTGTCTGTAAGTGAGGGTGGTTGGGGAGCTAAAAAAACATCTTGACTCATAACTAACAAAAATCTGCAGTTCTGGTGATGCCCTGTACAGTCTGCTTCTCTATAAAGCCCTGGGTTTTTGTAGTACTGATGTCCTAGTGAGCAATTAAAACACCTTCTTCCTTCAACATATTGCACATATGCAAATCAGTTTTTATCTAAAATATCCAAGGATGTAGATGGTTTGGGAACTTATTCAATATTTTTACATTCGATGTGAATTTATACTCTGTTTTGAAATTTTTAAAAAGCATAATGCATGAATATCCTCTTCCCTCTTCCTCACTTAATTTTTTTTTTTCATTATCATGCTTCCATTTCTTCAGGCAAGAGGTGTACAGTGGGTAGAATGTGTGGTTGGCATCAAGTTTCTTAAATTTCTCTTCCACAAATACTCAGTTTCAGTAGTATGGTCTGGGAGGCACACAGGCAGAAGAGAAAGATGATTTGCCCGTGCAGAGCCTATACAAAACTTGATTCTTCATCTTGCTTGTTTTTTTTTATAAGGAAGTGTTGGTTCCCTACGATCCTAGTAAAAAGGCAATCAGTAAAATGCTGTTTATTAGAACTAACACAATAAAGAGACGGTAGTAGAGATAATTTTGCATCCCTTCAAATGCTGGGAACCTTGACTTGTGAGGCATCAAACAGGCCTCTGTCACAGCAATGCTGTGCAGATCCTGCCTGTAGAAGGGTTACCCAATTTTTGTTATTCAAGCTACTACAGGATTTTCTTAAAACAATTCATCATTTTATTCATCAAACTACTTATCATTCCTACTGTCAAGCAGGAAGGATGTCTGCACAAGACCTTCTGGCTTCTCTGTCAGATACAGGCAAGGCCAGGCAGGTGGTGTAATTGCCAGTACTGTGTGTCAGTTGCCTGCAGGCTCCTCTGCTGTCATTTGCTGCATAAGTTTATCCTGTAACCAGGGAACATGCACAGCACAGCATAGGCCTGGCCCAGCTCAGGTTAATTGCTTTGTGGGTCACTAGTTCCTCTGTGTATGATTTTCTTCTGATGAAGCTTATAACACCTGATGGTCTTGGGAAACTTTCATCATCTCAACTTTAATAGGATGTGTTTCTTTACAGATGTTGATATTTTAACTGTATCCTTTAAATTAGTCTGATTGTTAGAGACAGGGACACCCTGAAATTCTGCAGACATGGCTGTGCACACAGGGGCTCCATGCTTAAATACATGAGATGCTAGTTTTGTGGGAAGTTCCTCATGCTCCAGTGAACAGGCACTTTCCTTCTTCCTCCAAATTGTGAGGAGCTCAAAATACTGCTAGGCATACAGAGAAGGAAGGGTCACGTGGTACCAATCAGCAAAGCACTCACATTTGCAGTTGCTCAGATGAACCCCCTAGAGCATTTCCCTGCATCCCCAGTGAGTCTTATGAGTCTGAATTAGTAGCACCAACAGGCTGGCCATAATGCTGTCTGATCAGAACCCAAATTAAAGGTGGCACTCAAGACTGACACCCTGAGAAAGACAGGGAATCTTACTTGTCGTAGTAATTTGCTCTCCAGGGCCATAAACTGCCTCAGAGATGGGTCCGTGCTAGCAGGCAGGTCACTGAGCTCAAAAAGTGCTTTCTATCAAGGAATCCCAGATCACAGCCAAACTGATCCACAGGTGTCCTGAGCAAGGTCAGTTTCTGATTACAGTTCGGGCAGTAACTGATGTTCTAACAGCTCTATCTATGCTGCCTGTATCAAAGAAACATTTTTAAGGTGTTAGGTAGCGATACTGACTTGACTCACTCAAAGAGAAATTTTAAAGAAAATCACTTTGCAAGAGACAGTTTGGGGTAATGTGTTGGGATTTGAGTTATCTTAACCCAGATCTGACCCCTCTTATTTAGTGCATCAGCTGTGAAATGTGCACAGATATCTCCTGTCGTGTGCGGTTATCCATCTGTGCCTGTTCTTTCCCTGCTAGTGTCATAATCTCAATGAAGGTTAGCTCCTTGAATAATCAGTCCCTACCTGTACTGTAAAACTAGGGCACCAGCACAGCTCAGTGAGGACTGGAAAAGGCAGAATGTATTAAAAAGTTTAAATTGTGGTCTAGGACTTCAGGATATATTCTTTCCTAAAGAACATTTAAAATTTAACATAATTTATTATTATCTCTCCCATCTTCATTTTCTTTTTCACCAGGAAATGTGTTTAAACATTACCATTTTTTTAATAATTCTAATTAATTACCTTGACTTTCTGAAGGTCAGAAGAGGCCCCTGTACCTATCCCTACCCTACTTTGCAGAGGGCAAAATAATATATGCCTTGTGAGAGCATATCGTATCTTAGAAGTCACAGTTCCTTTCTCAGTAACAACAGAGGGCTGAAACTCTGCTCTGAAATCAAATGTGACAGAACTCCCCTGCTTTTATGCAGGCTTAGTAAGACAAACAAGGAGAGGTTCCACATAAGATACAGGCATGTTCTTCCTTTGTTTGTGTAGGTGCTTATTAAATACATGTCAAAATATATGATGCAGCATGATCTTTGTTCTTTCACTTGCTTTCCTGTTTTTACTGTCATAGCTCCAATTGGATTGTTCATTAAGGATTGTTCACTAACTTAGGAGGGAAACACCACCATGGCAGGAAAAGATGTTCTGATAGGATAAGTTCTTCATTTTCCAATTTTCTTGGTCCTGAATGTACTCTGGTTAAAGAATAACTCTGCTTCAAGATCTACCCCTCCTCTCATCCTTAGCTATTTAAAAGAAACTAAGTTTTGGTTTCAAGTAAATACAATACACTATGAAACTGGACATCTTTCTTCTACTTCTGTTATCCTAGAGCTGAACTGCTTGTAATAATGACTGTAGGATTATCAGCCATGCATTGCTTCAGCAGCATAATCAGCATATGTTGTCAATCATTACACTCGTAAATCAGAAATTTTTTAGAAATGTGAGATTCCCCAAAATAAATTCTTGAAAATTGTTATCACCCTCTGTGATTTCTCCTCATATGAAAACTGGAGAATTGTACTATGTGCATTTAATTGATTAAAAAAATATAAAAATCTGCTTCCATTCCCCGGTCTCCAGTAGTCTCTACTCTGTTACACACTTGAATGTTCAGAATCATTTGAGAAGCAATAGGCTACATGTGGTAAAACTCATAAAGACAGTTTAATTGGTGTTTAAGGAATAAATTAATGGAAGACAGAAGGCCTATTTTGCTTTCAGAGGCTTTACTCTTATTCAAGAAAATCTTTCCATTTCTAGGTCTGTTACTGACAACTCTGTTGATTAAAAGGAAACCTACACAGGCAAATTTTTATTAAAAACATCATGCTTAAAATACACTAGCAATTTTCTTCAATTTAAGCACAAGTTCTTTCTTCAGATGCTGTGCTTCATCAGCCTTTTCATTCAGTGCTTTTCATTCAGTGCTTTTCATTCAGTGAAAGCATAAGAAGTCGTTTCACTGAACACTAAATAAGGAAAGATTCTCTAGAGGTGTTAGAGCCCTTATAATAGGTGTTTGGAAAAAGGATCTCTTATCTCTTCTTCAGCACCTAGTGTTGCACAAACATCATCCTAGAAGTATCTTGTGCTCCTTTTGACTCATTTGTCCAACACTGAAGTCCCTCTGTGTTGATTTAAACTGAGCTTTAAATAAAGCACAAGGGAGTATTTTTCTCTATATACATCCGTACTGCAACCCTTAGTCAGTCTCAGCAGATTTAAAAAAAAAAAGACATGAATATGCAGATTCACTATACATGTAGTCTTTATAAGTGGAAACAATAAATGAGGTACACTTCACACAGCTTCGTCTACAATCATGTCAGCATTCATCCCACAGAGCAGTATTGCTAGGGCTTTCATACTTGCCTCTGTACCAGTATGAGAAAGGAATGGACCCTAGCATTTAGCAAAAAGCATGTCCTTGGTGGTGAAAGATCACCTTATGAAGTTACAGTACTGCAGGGAAACCAAGGAAGATAGAAGAATAAGCTAGAAGTTGCATAATACACAAAACTGCATAATACACAAAACCTAACAGGGAGTTGACATTTTCTGCCTATGAAGACACCAAAGGCTGTTTGATGCCATTGCTTTTATACTTTATTAAACAGTACTACAGACCCTAATACATGAAGCTCATTGGAGAATCACAGAATCATAGAATGGTAGAATGGTAGAGGTTGGAAGGGATCTCTGAAGATCATTGAGTCCAACCCCCTCCTGCCAGAGCAGGATCACCCAGGGCAGGCCACACAGGAACAGATCCAGGTGGGTTTTGAAAATCTGTAGAGCAGCAGATGCCACAACTTCCCTGGGCAGTCTGTTCCAGTGCTCAATCACTCTCACTGTAAAGTTTTTCCTTATGTTGAGATGGAAGATCCTGTGTTCCAGTTTGCGACCATTGCTCCTTGTCCTATCACAGGGAACCACTGAAAAGAGACTGGCCCCTTCTGCTTGACCCCCACCCTTCCGATATTTGTAAACATTCATAAGATCCCCTCTCAGTCTTCTCTTCTCCAGGCTGAACAGCCCCAAGGCTCTCAGCCTTTCCTCATAAGAGAGATGTTCCAGTCCTTTCAGCACCTTTGTAGCTCTATGTTGGGAGTCTCTCTAGAACTGAGAAGCCCTCACTGTAGTTGGTGTCATGGTTTTTCTGCCTCTTTGCTTGAGCAATAAGAAAGAAAAGTCCTCATTGTTCAGTGTTCATCTACAGTGTCCAGTGTCAAGAGTCAGTATTACAGGGAAAAAAATTTAATTCCTTTTTTTTCCTAAGAGTTCATTGCCATTAGGTTGCATGGCTATGATATAATCACGATTACTGAAACTGGTGGGACAGCTCCCACGATTGGAATGTTGTCACGGATGGCTATACACTATTTAGGAATGACAGAGCAACAAGGCAAAGTTGCTCTTTATGTATGAGAGCAACTGGAATGTACTGAGTTCTGTCGGGGCAGGGGGAGGTAGGAGAGGTTAAAGGCCTGTGGATAAGAATTAAGGGACATACAGCTGAGGGAGAAACTGTTGTGGATGTCTACGGTAGACTACCAACCCAAGAAGATGATGTCAATGAGGCCTTCTACAGTCAACTGGAGGTAGCCTCTAGAACACAGTCCTTTGTACTTATGGGTGACTTCAACCCCCTTATTTGTTGTAAAGTCCACACAGCTAAGCATATTCAGTCCAAAAGGCTCTTGCACTGCATTGATAATTTCCTAATGCAGGTAGTGGAGGAACCAACAAGGAGAGGTGCACTGCTGGACCTTGCATTAACAAATAAAGAATGTCTTGTTGGGGACATTAAGGTTGGGAACAGCCTTGGCAACAGTGACGATAACATGGTGGAGTTAAGTATTTTACAAGGAAGAAGTAGGGCAGTAAGCAGGATTACAGCTCTGGACTTCCACAGGGATTTTTCAAAGATCTGCTTGAAGGAATCCCATGAACTAACACTTGGAAGGAAAAGGAGCCCAAGAGTGTTTGTCAGTTTTTAAATACCATTTCCTCCAAGCCCAAGATAGGTCCATTCCTGCAAGTAAAAAATTGGGTAGCGGTGGTAAAAGATCTGCATGGATGAGCAAGGATCTTCTGAAGAAACTTAATGGAAAAAAGAAATTTATGTTTGTGGAAGAAGGGACTTATCACTTGGGAGAACTACAGGGATGTTGTCAGGGTTTGTAGGAAGGCAACAAGAAAGGCCAAAGCATTCCTAGAATGTAACTGGCAAAGGAAGTAAAAGAGAATAAGAGCTTATTTAAATTTATCAGTAGTAAAAGAAGGAATAGGGAAAATGTGGGCCCACTGCTGAATGAGGTGGGAGCCCTAATAACAGAAGATGCAGAGAAGGCAGAGTTGCTGAGTACCTTCTTTGCTTCAGTCTTTACTCCTACACCTAGTCCTTGTGAAATCCAGACCCTGGCCATAAGAGAGGAAGCCTGGTAAAGGGAAGACTCTCCACTAGTCAATGAAGTGCAGATCAGAGATCAGTTATGCAAACTGAATACACACAAGTCCATGGGCCCTGATGGGATGCATCCAAGAGTGTTGAGAGAGCTGGTTGATGTTATTGCCCTACAACTCCCCATCATTTTCAAAAGATCATGGCAAACAGGAGAGGTGCCTGAGGACTAGAGAAAAGCCAGTGTCAATCCAGTCTTCAAAAAGGGCAAGAAGGAAGATCCAGGAAATTACAGCCTGAACTCCATCCTTCGAAAAATGATGGAGCAGCTCATTTCAGAGGTCGTCTCTAAGCATTTGGAAGACAGAGGGTTATCAGGAGTAGTCAGCATGGATTTACCAAAGGGAACTCCCGCTTGACTAATGTAATAGCCTTCTATGATGTTGTAACTAAATGCACAGATGCGGGGAGAACAGTAGATGTAGTCTACACTGACCTTAGCAAGGCTTTTGACAGTCTCCCATAACATCCTCATGAGCAAGCTCAGGAATTGTGGGATAGAAGAATGG
>JANHFX010020620.1:71245-90894 GCA_027560015.1 Chloroceryle amazona | reverse complement strand
TATGGCATACCTGTTGATCACTGCTATGGAAATGATCTCAGGTAGTTTAAGTTCCTTACTTCCCAAAGACAGTAATTTTTATCCCCCCCCCCCCCCCCCCCCCCCCGCCTCTTCTGCCTTTGTAGGAAATGGCCTGGCTATAGTAAATAGACTGGTCTGAATTTATGTTTGTTGAGTTGTCTGGTGCCTGCAGCACCAGGACTAATTAGTGGATTTTTAAACAGAATTACCACGAGGAAAAAAGACCATCACTGTGAAATAGTTCTGTTCAGGAGCCTCCCAACATCTTGAACTCTCTCTCTCTCATGGTAAATGTGCTCTTTCTTATTAATCTGCACTCAGAGAACTATATAGTTAGACTGAGATGCCAGGCAGTGGAATGTGCAGAATTACAGCCACCTCTGCCCTTTCCAGATGAGAAAGAGAACCTCTTATGATTAAAACAACTGAGCAGGTCTATGACAAGAGCCCAAGATGGTAGATTCCCTATGAAATGGGAAAGCCCCGTCTCCATCAACTCAGTCATTCTCTGCCTTAGTTTGTAATGCCTAAATATCAGTCTGAAAAAGTCATAGAATCATACAATAGGATCATAGAATTGCTTTGCTTCAAAGAAACCTTTAAGATCATCAAGTCCAACCATTAACCCAGCATTACCAAGTCTACTTTGTTCCTCTTAGTTATTTTTATTGCCCACTGACTGGGAAAGGCATTTTCTCCTATCCTGTGTATAAATCTAGTGGTTGTCACAGAGGAATTCTGTTAGCTTAGATTTTGGGCATATTCTTTTGATACTACTGCTAATAATAACAGTAAAAATGTCACTTCTCTTGTGAGCAGCTTGATCTTTGGTGTGCTTTCCAACCCATAGTTTCACTAGATTCCTTTTGTCCCTGGGAATTAAAATGAAAATCCCAAAGCAACTGCAACAGCAAGCAGTGGATAACTACAATCAGTGTAATACAGAGTCTAGAGTATTTATTCCATGGCTTTTTTGTTTTTTGTCTTTCCTTTCTTGGTACATAAATATAGATTTTTGTCACCAGCTGAGATGGAAAGAAAACCTTTGCGGCGAATCTCTTCTTACCTCCTTTTCTAATCCTTTGCAGCAAATCTTTTCTTACCTCCCACCTAGAAAAGGTGAAGGATCAATTTTTAAAAAAAAGTTGGGTTTTTTAATTTAAAATAAATGTAAACTCAAACTACTTGGGACCAATTCAATTATTATCAGTAAGAAAAAAGGTAGCTTGTGATATCAGCTTTCCTGAAACCATTCAAGATGATGAGAAATTTTTTTGAAATAGCTGAATAGTGATCTAAAACATCCATTTCTGATTTATTTCTGTTTACTGTATATGCATTGGCTTTACTCTTGCTCCTAATGAGGGAAAAATCCAAGTTCAGAAGCAGCAGCGACACTAATATTGTTGTAACATCCCTCAGATCTCTGTGTCTATGTTCAGGGCCAGCCGCAAATTCTTCACTTTCCTTCATCTTCAGATATGCCAAATACTTGGTAGGAAAAAGTGTCAGCTCAAAAGTACAATAGGCATCAAAGCACCCAGATCAGTGTATACCCAGGGACTGGTGACTCTGATTTACCCTGCACAGTTTCCCCAAGGCTGTAGTTCCTCAAGATGTCTACTCCACAGAAGAGTACAGGACATTCCTATCCTGCCCCATTTCTCTCTCTTCTGTGTCTATTCCCCCACTACATCACTCTCTGTTTGCTGACCTAGATATTTGTGGGACCACAATATAAACTGTATTATTAAGCCTGAAAACAGTCCCTTATTTATTCTTACGTCAGCTTCACCTTTGAACAGCAGCTACTGTAAAATTGTGACTCAAAATACGTGAAGATAGAGAAAAGCAGACTGCTGTGAGATGTGCTTAGTAAATCCTTAACTGGCTCTCCACATTAGTAATTTAAACTCATTTAAATACTCATGCCCCCATTATGGAAGGTACCCAGAAACGAAACCCTCCCCTCAGAGAGATCAGACACTCAATATAAGATGATTCATTACAATTTTTGAAAAAAAAGAAAAATACAAAAACAAGAGCTTTTTCTTTAAACTACTGTTTAAATCATAGCAAACGCATTTCAGAAACAGTGTCCTGAATTCTCAAAAAGATACAGGCCTGGTTCATGAGAGTAAAATGCAGTCTAAATAATAAAACACTTATTAGAGAAGGAATTAAAGACTAGGGTTTTCTTTATCTCCTTCTGTCAATTAAGTGTTGTCTTCACCAGATTACACATCTATCCCCAAAATTAGAAGGAGGTAAAAGTTCTGGAAAATCTCAGCTTCTAGTTTGCTGAGGCAAATGAATTATGAAGCTCCAATGGAAGTTTTGTCAGAGATACATGTCAAGGTTGACATTAAAAACTTCTTTAGATAAGGGCTTGATGGATTTGTTTGCTGACCAGCAATCTTGGGAAGATGCAAGAGGCTGTAACAGCAGCATACAACATACTTAAGAAATGGTTCAGAGAACAGTTAATACTTGAGCTAACCCTCATCTCCACTGAGCTAGTTTCAGAAAATGCCAGGACTGAAAAGCTAGACTTCTAACTTTAATCTTTAAATCCAGTTCTCATGTTGAAAACATGTATACCTTTTCAGTCTACGGCTTCTAAACCCTGAAATGGTTGTTGTCAAACAAAGAAATATTGCTATAGTAAAGAAAGGTATTCATCATGGCTGCAGGACAAAGATGGACTCCATTCATTTTATGAGGCCTCGCTGACCAAACAAAGTACCTTACTAAATATGTTTTGGGGGCACAAACTAAGAAGACTGGAAAACAACAAAAAAAATACATCACGTCCACCACTTCATAGCAGCCACATGAGGGTAAAGTATTCACTTGGATCTGTTCTTATATCATGCTGTGGTATTGTGGTTTAACTCCAGCTGGCAACTGAGCCCCACACAGCTGCTCACTCTTCCCCCAGGCGGATCGGGGGGAGAATCAGAAGAGTAAAATTAAGAAAACTCTTGGGTTGAGATAAAAACAGTTTAATAGGTAAAGTAAAAGCCATGCATGCTAGTAAAGTAATACAAGGAATTAATTCACTACTTCCCATCAGCAGGCAGGTGTTCAGCCATCTCTAGGAAAACAGGGCTCCATTGTGCATAACAGTTACTTGGGAAGACAAAACACCAGAACTCCAAATATCCTTCCATTTTGTCATCTGTTGTCACCTGTCCCAGCTGTGTTACCTCCCAATTTCTTGTGCACCCCTAGCCTACTCACTGCTGGGCTGGTGTGAGGAGCCTCCATGTAAGTACTGATCAGCAATCATGAACACTTCTCTGTATTGTCAGCTATTATCAGCAGAAATCCAGTCTGAGACCCATACTAGCTGCTATGAAGAAAATTAACTCTATCCCATTCCAAACCAGCATGTGCATCCTGCTCATGTTGGAGGATGTTCACACAAAAGTAGGAAAGACTTTTGGAAAGGATGTACTGTGTTGCACACATTATCTTCTCCCTACTATGTCTCTTTCATTCATGCAATAGCCCAGCCCAGATTTCAAAGGATTTCCAGGAATTGCAATAAACCCTTGAGAAAAATTTAATGGTTCAATGAAGTATCCCTATAAAACCTATGTTCTAAAAGTGATGAAAACATTTTTAATAGAAGGAAATGACTCCCAGGGTGGTATGTTTAAAACAAATCATACTGACATTTCTCTTTAAATCTGTATTATTTCTTATTCTCTAAGCAATCATACAGCTTTTGAGAAGGAAGACTGCAGTATCAGCAGATAGTAGGAAAAACAAAGAATCAAAGCATTTAGTTGGTGCTGTTGACACCATGAGAAAGCAGGGGAAAATGCTGCTCACCTATCTGCCTCAGTTTTCTCAGTCTTAGAGAGCAACTGAGTGCCAAAACGCACAGAACACTTGGTGCTCTCTCAGTTGTAGCTGCCAATGCTGATACTATTTCTGTATTCTGAGCAGAATAGCAGCCACAACAAGGGTACGGTCACACATTTCTGGAGATAACAAAGCCAGGCAATCCCTCCTCTCAGCTAATTAGGATAGATTAGAGCCACAGCCTTAAGAGGTCCCCAAGGAAAGCAAAGCTGCTGCCATGTGGTAGGCTGGGTTCCCGTAGCAGAACATCCCATTTGTGAGTTGGCTGAGCTGCACAGACCTCCTGTATTTTGGCACTGCTGACAGTACCTCCCTAGGATGAGCCAAAGAGAGACAACTATCTAGGCCAGCCACTATCAGCTGCAATTAAATTGATTTTTTTTTAATTTTTTTTTTATTTTTTTTTTTTATGATGGAGCAACTTACTATAAAATTCAGAGCGGAGAGAAAGGATCTTCTTAATTTCTCAGTTAGGCAGGAAAAATTACACATTTGTCCATGTGAAGGCTGTTGATGTTGCAGCTATGGCCAGCTCTTCCTTCCCATGTGTTTGCTGATCAGGCTTTAAAAAAAGACACTGCTGAGAGTTTGTGTGATTGAAAGCAGTCTGGTGAGAATAGAATATAAAAGGTGCAGATTGAAGATTCAGTTTTACATTACCCTCCCGGCTTATCTCAGGCTTTCTGGAAACTAAAAAATAAGGACATTCTTTAAGTCAGAACGCTTACTCTGTCCTTCTATCACTTATCTGTATATCATGACTAATTTCCTATGATTAGGACAAAAAGAAGAAAGGTTGGTTTCACAGATTCTTAAGAATCTGTTTCCTTTTAGCAAAGAATCAGCTCAGAGCTTGATACCTGAGCATTCGGTCAACAGTTGCATTTACAGAACATATACATTACCTCAAAAATGGAAGGAGCCATTGGGAATAATGGTCTATAAACTAACCTATATTCTGCTGGCTCATGAAAGTACAACAGAAGACCTAGACTAGTCAACCATTAAGATTACAACAAGGCAAAGGGAATGAGTGCACTTGTATCAGGAGAAAGAGAGCAATGCAGTTCCAGAAGCCTCTCTCTGTCCTCTTCAAAATATTTCAGAACACTGTGTACACTTTGTCTCCAAAGTGAAGATGAGAGTGAAAGGAGACAGCTCAGTACCCATGTCACTGAAAAGTAAAAAAAAAAAAAGCAACACAGCAATACTATTAGTGTGACTTCAATGACAATGGTTAAATCTTGGTACCACATTTATCTCAGATTCTTCTTTTGCTACAGTGTAAAGAGCAGTAGTGAGTGGGGGTGTCATTGGGTTGACTGTCACAAGTTATTGCCAAATAGAAATTGGTGAGCTTCAGGATGGATAATAAATAGACATGATGGGTTAAAATTCTGTCCCGGTTAATACATCTGGAGTACAGTACCTATTTACAGACATTATCATGTTGGTCAGGTGATCTAGTAACTAAGTTTTATTGCAGGGCGGTGAACCTGAGTACAACATCAGAAAGGGATGACACTCAAGTATGGAGAAAATCAAGGTATTGTGCAGTCAGTGATCTTTATGGAGTCTACCAGCTTTGCATGCTGTACTCAAAAGGCACCCACTCTGAATAGTTAACTTATGGTCCCAGCTGTTTAAATATGGAATAATCCTAGTGACATCACATAATTTAGGGGAGTATTTCTTCTTTAAAAGCCAAAGAAATAGACTTGTGGAGAAGACTGGAATGATACTGATAGTTCTGCATCAGAAGATGTGAAGATGGGATGCATTGGATTCTTCGAGTTCACTGCACACAATTATAGGAAGGAAAAGGCGCTAGTGAAGCAGAGGAAGGGTATACAGGAGTGATTAAATTCTCACTCTTTTTTATTATTTTTTTCCCCCACGGAGAGTGTTGACCAAGGAGGTCTGAGGAAGAAGGAAAACATCTAGCAATCACAAATCACAATAGTGCCTGCTTTGCTCAGCTGGTCACTTTTAACACTTAAATGCTTAAATCAATTGAATGCACTACCTTCCATTGCAGAAACTTGGGATACTTGAAACTACAGGGGAAAATAGCTGAAGTCTGCTCCTCTTAAATCCAAGAGCACTGAGTGTCCTGAACTGCCCAAAAGACCCTGCTGGAAAATTATTGACAGAAGTTAATTCAAAATTCTCAATAGTTTATTCTTCCCTTGTTTTTCTCTGATCCTTTTCAGAAGAAGTCAGAACTGTACCTTCCTGCTAGATTTGAAGAATGAAGGTCTTACAGATCCTCTGAGATTTTCTTAGCCAGTTGCTAGATGAAAAAGGTCTCCAGACATCACCCCACCAAATGCTTGTACTAGAGATAACAAATTAGATTCCTAAAACGAGGAGACATAAATGACGGTGAACAGGTTTCTGTCTTTGTTTTCATCCTTAGAGAGTGAAACTGAAAATATAATTTCAAGCTCTTCCAATGGAAAAGCTACTTTTGTTCCACTGGAATTTTTCCTTTTTTATAGATTTTTTTCTTTCCTTTATTGCTGGGGAAAGTTAACGGTGAGCACTTACAAGGTTAAAAGCTCCAGGAGGTGATAGGAGAAATTCTGCATTGCACACATAACAAATTGAATAACTAACCCCCATGTCCACCCCCTCCAGCAAAGGTGCCAAGCTCCAGCAATCCCAGCTTCAGAGTAAAGTCATTTCCATATCACCCAGTGAAGGATGCATAGACATTTGTTATTACCATTAATTTAATAAATAGTCATAGGCACCAGCAATTACCAACCTCATTATAACCCAGATGGAACTAGTTGAAAATCATGCGAGGGCAGGGCAATAGGAATTAATTGTCCACACAAACCTTAACTGCAAACTAGAATGACTCTGAAGTATGTTATCCTTCTAATGCTATTTGTAAGGACAGAGTCAGATTTAATTAACTGCTTAATGTTCAAGCATTCCTGCAAGAGCTTGGTTTGATGGCAAAGTGAAATGGGGCCCAGCATCTGCCTCAGCTGCACTGACTGTAATATTTCATAACTGTCTCACAGGAAATCCACCTCTGAACTGCTCTCGACGTGCAGAGTTTGGTAAAAGTCTCCATTCTCTCTACTCCTTTTGCAATTAGAGAAAATTCTCTATTCTTTTCCATTCTGTGAAATCTTTTCTCAGCCCATAACATCTGTGGAAAGCCTCTAGACACTTACAAACCTCTTTAGATTACGGTCACACACTCATACACAGCATGTGTACACTACAGTGAACTGTCTTCCTTAGCTACTGTCATGGGGACAATTCCTAAATTGTTCTTAGGACTGTGGGGTTGAAAGGGGTCTGGCTGCCCTGATCAGCAACTGGCACCTGCACCTGGGGACCACTCACAAATGCTCATGTCCTGCTGTGGAATTTCAGCCCCTTACTATAGGTAATCCTCCCTGAGCAAAGAGAAGGAAAGGTAAACCCTAGGGCAACATTGCTCTAGCCACAAGACAGTCCATTAATGGCACAGATAAATAGCTGCTCCCTGCACTGTAAAATCACACTTTTTGCACCGATCCACTCTGCTAGATATCCAATAAAAATGTTTTGCTGTCTTTCAAAGTGGTTTGCATGATTTGCCCCAAAATCTGCCTGGCACCAAGACATATCTGTCTGGAAAGACCTTGCATTAATATATTTTTTCAGGAAAACCCAAGGACTGTGAGAAACCTTGTCCAGATGAAAGAATGTTTAATCTCTTATTTCAAGAGGTAAATTCGCTAGTTAGTTCCATCTCCAAACTCATCCAAAGATGCTGTGACTTATGCCCAGATACACATTTTAAAAAAAAACAGCAACACCTTAGGGCTTCATCATGCCAAGAAGGCTAAAATCTTCTTGTTACTGGTTCTGAGGAGAATTTCACTATGAGAGACACAAAAGCTCCATGGACTAGAACAGCTGGGAACTGCTCATGCTGGTGAGGTGACTGCTTTTAGAGCAAAGGTGCTTTAGAGCTCAGCATGCTTGAAATCAGAGTCTTCAGGGAGACAAATGCAGCAGGGGGCTGTGGAGCTGAAAGCACATTTCACTGTGCAGATGGCCAGGGCTACTTAATGCTCCTGCTGTTTTTTTTTCAGAAAGCCAAACACTTTTATAACCATACTCCATATGCATAGAAAACATACCTGGGAGGGAGCAATAAAAGAAACCATTCTCTCCAGCCTCACTTCCAATACTTACCGCCGAGTCTTAAAAGTGATGCTGCTTCTTTTCTTTTACTTTCTTTCCCTCCCATCATGCTAACTGTCAGGGTACCTGGGAACCTTGACTTTGATTCATTATCCCCATTATACAGCTCTCTTGAAGATCTCTGCCACCCCAAACTCCTCATCTCCCGCAATCCTTCCCTCCTCAGCCTGCTTTCCACCAGCACAACATGCCTTCACAGAAGGAAGTATGTTTTATGTATGACTCACTGAGCACTGAGGTGCCGGTGCTGCTTGGCATTAATTTGCTGCCTTGGTAAATTATTTACAGCTTCTTAGCTGGAGGTACATAGCTGGAACAAGGCAGCCATCGCTGAAGTGCCATTCCTGCCAGTGACCCAAGGTGCTGCCCATGGCTCAGTGCAACCCCAGCTCTGTGGGCACCCTGCCAGTCTCACCTTTCATAAAGGAACCCAGCACTGGCAGTGTTTCAGCCCAACACCAGCAATGTCAACCTAGATATTAATATTAACCTGGATGTCTAAGATGTATATGCCAATAGCACCACCTAAGCCAAAGCTCCCTACAGCATGTGCTACAGCATTTTCTGATGACAGTCAGTGGCAGGGATGTCTGCTCAGGGATACCTCTCTGGCTGTTAATTGCTGGGAGTACTGTGCTCTTCCCTCTCAAATATCTAATTTAGTGAAAATGATACTTTACTGGGGAAGCTACTATGACATATAACAAAATTACCCTGAAACTTCGTAATCTACCCTGATTAATGGCATTAATTTGGATTTAACTAGTGCTTTCCCCAGGATTAACATACATAGAAACCATGCAAAAGCAGTAGGTCTGTCCAAGTGATGTACGGGTAAAAAGTCCAGGTCTTTTTCTCAGCACTATGACAGGGCTGCAGAGCAAAAGGTCTGTGTCTGTCATTGTGAGACAGTGAAGCATCAACACACCCCTTACACTGAACACTGAAATTGCAAGAGCTGTAAATATTACTTTCCTGATGTGGGAAAGTGACAAAGTCTCTGGGGACTTTGTCTCATGTGGATTAAGTCTCATCATGCAAAATACAGTAGTGAAGCATTCATTTCCTATGCCAACATACAACATACACACAAAGTTCAAACCACAGCCTCTTAACAGAGAACACTGATTCTATGCTGAACAATTTCCTGTTTGAATGACAGCCTCCTCTCTAGCTAAACAGGGTGTTTGATTAAGCAGAGCAGGGCTGGACTATCACACAAGGCTCTCATGTCCCTGCTCAGTAGCTGAGGTCACCCAATTTTTGTTCTCAGAAGAGGTACTGTTACTCTGAAAAAGGTGGCAGGACTTGCTGAAGGAGGCAGACTGAACCTGTGCGTCAGCAGTGCATTAACTGAAACTCCTATGTAACCTGAGATAAGTCTGAGCTGTATGGGAGTTATTTATAAATAAAAATGGCCAGAGTGCAAGGACACCAAGGTAAATAAAACATCTCACTGTGAGTTTGGTTTGGAAGTGCTTGGATGGCAGGTCTGATGAGTGATGTGCAGTACTTTACCAAGATTCCTTACTTGGGGCAGAGGTGAGATTACTTCTTGGAAAGGTAATCTCTACACTAATGTTTAGCAATAATAGCACTTTGCCCTTAAGTTGCATGTCCTGCCTCCTGTTCAGACTCAGAAGAAACAGTTACTTAATAGCTCTGTGAGAGGAAATGTATTTATCAATTATACAATACGCCTGGCAGACAATAACAGAGGTGCTACCCATGCCTTCTCTCACAAGGCTATTTCTGATCAGGGCTATATAGGACCAGATGCTGTGTAATGATACAGTTAAGACTATGTTTTAAACTGAACAAGCATATACCTCAGATGTCCTCAAATTATTTAGGCACCTACTCAACACAGGCACCTAACAACTGCTAAGGCTCCAAATAGTTTCGTATCTGTACTTTGATAAATTAAAGAAATAGAAAGTTATCCCATGTAAGGATATTACAGAGAGCAGATCCCATGGTCAACTGGGTCATTAATGGGAAGTAAGGATCACAGGCCGGTGTTAACTAGTGATCCATCCTTCAAGTCCCTTGCAGCTTGGAGGAGCTGGAATAGGGCTCAGGATTCCTGTCTGGACAGTCTTCCTCACTCAGGCATGCAAACATCTTCTACATCCTGAAACTGAGTCAGAGGATACTTTTAGCTAAGTACAGCATATGGAAAGCCAGCCCAAAGCCTCAGGACACCAGAGGGATATTTTAGTATCTTTACATATTGTTGACAAGTGTGAGTAATGTGAGCACTGGGGCATTTTCCAACTACAGGGAAATTATTTAAAAGAAGTGCTCAATAGCCATGGTATGACACATTCAGGACAGGGTGTAAGAAGCAGAGAGAGGGCAGAGACGATCTTCAGCTGTGTAAAGAAAAGACCATCCCTTGCCTTGCTGAACCACAGTTATACCTGGCAAATCTGACTATTTAGTGCCTCTTAGGCTGTTATACAAAGATACTAACGCACCTGCTCTTTGGGATGAATGACAGCAAGGCCAGTTAGAAAAGCAGGCAGTTAATGGGTGCAGTAAAGCATATGATACTTGTCAGGACCAATCTGGCTGACAACTGTGTTGTGCCAGGTCTTCCCAGGCTGGGTGGAGAATAATAAAGCAGGACCTAGTATCAGTCTATGGGCAGCATTTGATGAGCCAGGGAAAGGGCAGGGCAGGTACAGCTGTTTGCAGCAGGCTTGTGCAGATTGACCATGTGAGATCGAGCTCTTGCCTCTGAAGGCAGCAGGGATTCACCACATGCTTGTTACTCACCCACGCAGTAACAGTAGAATTGTAGAATACCCCTGTGCTCTTTGAAATGCTGAGAGGTAGCCTTCAGTTGGTTTTACTTTAGATAAGACCCCAGATATCCTGCTAGCATAAATCAGCCATGATCCCAAGGCATATGGGAAGTTGGATCTTCAGCCACTGTAGATGGGTGCAGCCCCACCAGGGAGTTTGGTGCTGTAAAAGAACTAGTTCTGCACATTGACAGGTCTTACCAGGCTGACCATGTCAGTCTGGCTATTGGTTGATGGAGAGGCACCCTTCCTAAGTGGGTTTTCAGTGCTTTGCCCCATAGATGGGGAGTTTCTCCAAGGCAGGGAGGGCAGTGCAAAGCCTGTTGTCTGTCCAAGCTATGCAGAAGAGTACAGAAATGTCTGTCTTTGTCTTCCATGTATAGACCAGTCTTCCTTTCAGCTAAACTAAAAATGATTTTTACTTCAGCTTCTTGGACTGCAGTTTCAGTAAAATGGAGAATTAAGACTCCCCAAATCACAGGACTGGCTTCAAAAGGGAAAGGAGGAGAGGTTTACTTGATTTGCCTTCTGGATTTTTAGATTTCAGCATCAGGGATTTTTAAACTTTTCTCCAAAGTCATGTGCATTAAGAAGTTCCTCAAGCAAAATAAACAAGTTGGGAGCAGAAGAGGAGGGGGCACAGGGTGGCTTAAGGTCACTCTGAAGCAGTGGCAGGAAGTACATCAGCTCACTTCAATAGGCTAGGATGTCAGCCAAAAGCTCGTGCAGTTTTTAACTGTTCATTTTAAATGGAATTTATATTCTGATATTGAATACATTTATTTCAATAGCCGTAGACACATTGCCTAAATTACATACCTCAGCAAAACATTGTGTTACTCTGTATCTTACACTTGGGATTGCAGTTTAACAGTGTGCTAATATCCAGTCTCTGACTGAAAAAGTTTGAAGAAAACATGGTTGGGATCTGGAATTTATACCTACCAAATACAGGTTCTGGCTGATTTCAAGCCAGTTTTACATCCTCCAGTATTTACTAAGTTGTTACTGTAAAAATAAAGTAAGAATTAGGAGAGAAGGAAATATTGTTCAGCCTAGGTTTTCATTTAGGATCAGATTTTACCTCTAGCACAGAATGCAGGTGCTTTAATCCAAGTACTTCACTACAGATTCTGTATGCAGTCAAGATCTGACCCTGAGTATCTAATGCAATAAAAATCCAGCCTGAGCAATAGTAATTCTCCTGATTAATAATGGACAAGGAGGCTGAAAGGCAAAAGAAATAAATAAATAAAAGAGCTTGACTGCACAGAGGCTGAGCTCAATTTTAGTGCTGAACCGGGGTGGAGAAATAAGGGATGCCCTTCCCACAGGTCTGCAGATATGGTCAAAGGTGTTCCTATTTATTATGGCAACATGGCAGGTAGAAAATAAAATTGGGCTATTTCTGGGGCAGAGCTGTACTCATTTTTATCATCCTGCCATGCTGCCTTTCGATGGTCTTTGCCTGTTTTAATAGCTTTGGTTTGTATGCTGCTGCAAGATGAAAAATGTGCCACTTCCTGCATCAAGAGAGAAAAATATCTGCCTTTCTCAAATTAGACTGAAAGGGAGTAAAGAAAGAAGAAAAAATGTTAAGTGGTCTGTGACAGCAAAGGGCCCTATATATGCTCTCATAATAGTTATCGGCTGAGAAAGTCCAGGTTTTTGTCTTCTCTCTCCTCCCCTACCCAAAGTCTCCCATTAAATTGCCATTCTCATCCTAGAGACCCTGATCCAAACCTACTTAAGTAAAAAGGAGAATTTATTTCAGTTTTGACAGATCAAGCCTAGAATAAAGGAGTAATTGTACCAGGAAATGAGCAATTTCCATAGGTGACCAAGACAAACAGAACAGTGATTTGGGAGTAGAGGATAAAGGACATGCATGTGACTAATTTGTCATACTGGCCTTAAGGGGAGCTCAGTATAGAGGATCTGAGTTTTGACTGTGTGTTGGCTTCATTTACATTTTGACTCTTAGATATTCAAGGCAGAACAAGAGAATTATTAATGAAAAAAGAGTGTGGCTCAGCCCTGTCTTGTCTGCTACCAGCAAGCTTTGTCAAAGGATTCTATATAGTTTGCAGAATCTTAGAATCATAGAATGTTAGGGGTTGGAAGGGACCTCTGGAGATCATCGAGCCCAACTGCCCTGCCAGAGCAGGGCAAAACTAGAGCAGATCACTCAGAAATGCATCCAGAGGGGTCTTGAAAGTCTCCAGAGGAGACTCCACAACCTCTCTGGGGAGCCTTTCCAGTGCTCTATAACCCTTAGAGTAAAGAAGCTCTCTTCCTCATTTAGAGGTGGAACTTCCTGTGCTCTAGCTTGCATCCATTGCCCATTGTACTGTTGCAGGGCACAAGTGAGAAGAGGTTGCCCCTTTTTTCTTAACACCCAGCCCTTATATATTTATACACATTAATTAAATCCCCTCTCAGTCTTCTCCAGACTAAAAAGCCCCAGGTCTCTCAACCTTTCCTCATAAGGCAGGTGTTCCCATCCCTTAATCGTCTTCATAGCCCTCTGCTGGACTCTCTCAAGTAGATCTCTGTCTCTCTTGAACTGGGGAGCCCAGAACTGAATGCAATACTCCAAGAAGGTCTCACTAGGACAGAGTAGAAGGGGAGGAGGACTTCCCTCGGTCTGCTGGACACATGCTTCTTAATGCACCCCAGGATACCAATGGCTTACATGGTCACAAGGGCACATTGCTGTCCCATGGGTAAGTTGTTGTCCATCAGGACTCCGAGGTCCTTTTCCACAGAGCTACTCTCTAGAAGATCACCTCCTAACCTGTACTGGTGCAGTTTATTACTCCTCCCCAGGTGCACTTACTCTTTTTGAACCGCATTAGGTTCCTCTTTGCCCAGCTCTCCACTCTGTCCAGATCATGCTGAATGGTCACACAGCTTTGAGTTGTATCAGCCAAACCTCCCAGTTTTGTATCATCAGCAAACATCATAAGAAGACACTCGGTCCCTTCATCGAGGTTGTTCATGAAGATTTTCAACAGGACTGGACCCAGCACTGATCCTTGGGGAACTCCACTAGTTACAGGTCTCCAGCAGGACTTGGCACCACTGATTACTACTCTTTGTGCTCTATTGTGTAGCCAGTTCTTAATCCATCACATTGTCTGTTCTTCTATCTCACGCTTCCTGAGCTTGCTCACAAAGATGTTATGGGAAACTGTGTCAAACACCATGCTACAGTCAAGGTAGACTACATCCATTGTTCTCCCTGCATCTACCCATTCAGTCACGATATCATAGAATGCTATTAGATTAGTCAAGCATGATTTCCCCTTGGTAAATCCATGCTGACTACTCCTGATAAACTTCTTCTCTTCCGTGTGCATAGAGATGATCTCCAGAATGAGCCACTCCATCATTTTTTCCAGGGATGGAGGTGAGGCTGACTGGTCTGTTGTTTGCTGGATCTTCCTTCTTACCCTTTTTGAAGACTAGAGTGACATTGGCTTTCCTCCAGTCCTCAGGCACCTCTCCTGTTTGCCACAATCTTGCAAAAATGATGGAGAGTCGTAGAGCGACAACATCAGCCAGTTCTCTCAACACTCCTGGATGCATCTCATCAGGGCCCATGGACTTGTGTGTATTCAATTTTCATAACTGATCACTAACCCAGTCTTCACTGACTAGTGGAGGGTCTTCCCTCCTCCAGGCTTTTTCTCCTACATCCAGGGCCTGGAATTCACAAGGGCTGGTCTTAGGATGTCACAGTTTAGGGTCAGGGCAGCCCCTTAGACCAATAACAGACGCTCTTTGTTAACCCCTCTCCCTCCCCAAAGGGGAAGAGAAAGGGAATAAGGGAGAGAGGCTTAGTGATTAGTAAGGGAAACTAGAACAGCTTTAATGAGAATGAAAATAATAATAATGGAATATATACAAATATATACAAAAACAGTATCGAACCCAACCCAAAAGCCTCATGTATGACTGAGATCTGGAAGACAAGGCAATGAGTTTCTCTATTTAATATTGTTCATACCCTTGGGGGGAGCAAAAGAAAGTATATTTTTTAAATATTTCTCTACTTTTTGCTCAGGTGTGACTCCTACCAGTGGAAAAGACCAAGAATAATGTCAGTTTGTGTTCTGTATACAATACTTTATTTTATGCCCATTTATCAAATGCTTGCAATGTCTTCTCCCAAAATTGAATAGACATTGTTCTTTCAGCATATGGAAAAAAAAGTGCTACATCAAGACCATTTTGACCCTCCACTTCTCTTCTTATTATACTCTTTTATATTAATTTCTTTTTTTTTCTTTTTTTCTTTTTTTCCCCCCTTTTTTCTATTTGCAATGCAAGAAGCAGAACAGAACTACCCAGAGATCTGGATGTAGATAGATAGAAATTCCTGAGCTGTGGAGGCTGCCTAAATTAACTGCAAATGGACACGAGTGTCTCAAAGCTCTGACTTCAGCATCAGCATTTCTCATCTAAGTGCCCAAATGCCTTGCAGGCATGGTCATTTATAAATGCAACAGGCATAACTCAAATGGGGAAAAGTAAATGTATGAGAGGGCTAAAAAAAAGTGTTTCGCTCGCATCAATAACAAGGTAATAAAAGAAACCACCTGTGAAGAAAGCCATGATTAATGAAAACAAATACAAGAAATTGGATATATAAACTATGGCAAAAGGGCTTTAGTTTCAACAGTTTCAAAGTTCAGATCCACTAGTAAAACACAACATAAAAGCTTGTAATATATGAAATAAACAGGGGTATAGGAGATGAAAAAAATGTGCCTATAAAAGTAAGAAGGCTGTTTAAATAAGATGCACAATGCATAACCAAAATAGCCAACAGTACTATAGATCCTAAGGAGGAGAGATCTCTGCTACAAACATTTGTCTGAAATATATTTAATTAATTGCATCTGGTTTGCAACCTAAACTCATAAAAGGCTGCTCTGTCCTTTATTCTAGTCCATTGAAGGGCCGGAGGGATTGCAACATCACTGGAAATGCATATTTGGTATCAGCACAGCAGGAGTTACAGGGTGTCTCCATTCAGTAGCACTTGCAGAAGATACTGCAAGGAACTTGTGTGCCCACTCAAACCCACATCCTAGTCCTTGGACTTCTTTCCAGTCTCTGAGTTTACGCAGTCTCTGCCTTTCAAGGATGCAGGTGGAGATCTCCAAGACTATGGACTTCTGCTCTGGACTGATCTCAGGACTTCTCTTTTTGACTCATTTTTAGCCAAGCTGCATGTTTTTCTGGGTTAATCCTACAAGGAACTGAATATCCCAGCTCCTAGCAGACCTTTGCTGAACAGGTACCTGTTTATTCGGCCTCTGGGAAGGGAGATAATCACAAAGGAAAACAATTCCCACAGATCTCAAATCTCACATACCTCACTCAGCTGCTCTGCCCTGATGGGCTTTCTCAGACTAAATAGAGCCTGACTGTCAGATGCTAAACAGACATATTTTAAGGAACAATTTCAAAAAGCTGTGGAAAAATATGATCGATTGTCTTCTTCTTTTTTTTTTTTTTTGATTCGTACTGTAAATACTATTTGGTAAAAGTAGCAAAAGCATTCATGGAAAATTATTATGGGGAATAATTATAGTGATCTAATTTTTATTGTAATACTTATGCTATAGCAATGGACCAAGAAGCGAAATCAAGACCTTATTGTGATAGATACTATACAAACACAAAGTGAGAACAATTAATCCCTTCTGTGAAAAATGTGTTTATTCTTCAATGAAGACATGAATTCACTGACATAGGTCTTGATAACAAAATTGCCGAATAATTAGTACAGTAGTACCTGTTAGTTAAAATTTACTAATTGATAAATCATGAAACCTTGGACAGCCTCAGATAAAAATTCCTTGCTGCCATTGCTTATTGAGCATTTCCTAGTAACAATCAGTCCCCAAAGGCACCCAAGGCTATTGTTTTATTCTGAGGAGAGCATTTCCAGGGTGGTGGTAATCAGTATTTAAGAGAAAAAAAATCCTAAGAATACTGCATTCTGGGAGCAGTGTGTGTGCGGGGAGAATTCTTTCTCTCCAAAAATTGTGCTTGCATCTACCTGAATTCAGAATCGGCTAGTGGATACTTCTATACTCATTTAGAAGAAATCTGCATTTGTCTTTCTCAGGAATATTTCATGGTCACAGAAAAGGCCAGACAAGTTTTTTTAATTTTATAGAAAAATCTAACTAATTACGCCAGGTCCAAAAATTCTGTTCCAATGAAGTTCAAAACCTTTCCTTTTATCCAGAAAAACATCATCTTCAGTCAGTTAGTGTTCTCATGACAAATCCCCAATAAACACCTACAATTATTCTACCGCCTGGGAAACATGCTTAACAGCATTCTTAGCACATTCATTTCCCTGCTGATATGATTCTAAAGCATCACTTTGCAAGATGATCATTAAATTGTCTCTGGTTGGTGTTATAAGTGAAAAAAAAGCCATCACTCCAGATGGGTAGTCCTGACGGCTTGTCAAAAACACACGCATATGGAGTTTACATGACCACAAAACATAACCCTATCAGCAAGGAAACTGCCTGTCTGAAACAAAGGCTGGTGATTGGCTTGAAAAGAAAGAGTTGTTCTTCCATTTCTCACATCAGAAGACAGTTAGAAGGAACTTTAGCAGACTGAAAATATTGATTCTTGACATTCCCCTGCATGTGGATTTTCAACCATTGTTTTAGTATCATAAATAAATAAGGTGAAAAAGGAAACATACATAAAATAGAGCACAGTAGAAGACCCTGTAGGAGTAGCTCTTAGAATCACTTAAGTGGAGTAAGGACTAAAGATTCAGTCTGACTTCCCCAGTTTTGATCTTGAAATAAAATAAATGGTTCACTGGAGTGAGATAAAGACAGATGCCAGTTAGCAATACTTTTACAGTGATGCAGCTCAGTTGGGACTACATCTTATGTAGCAAGGGACAGGCCTGGCCATGGTGTACTTGGCATACAGTCTCCATATTGTAGGACAGTGATGCAGAGTGGAGGAGGGTAAAATATGGGATTTGAGACCTATAACCCTTACAGGCAGAAGGGTCCAGAGACTCCTAGGCAAGCCACAAACTGCACAAGGCCTTTCCCTGGAAGAAAATGTGGTGTTCTTCAACAGAGCAGGCCTACTTTTTGCTCACTACTCTGACATTTAAAGGTGGGGTCCCTGAGCATGCTGCCTACCCACACACCCCTGTGGACAAAGGATAGGAGTGTGAAAAATGTTGGTTCATTAAACACCAGTCTGGGTAAAAACATATGTTCTGTTGTTGACTCCTGAAGGACAACTTGGGGTGCCTGAGTGATAGCATGGAATGGATTAAGACAAGAATATCTAGGAAAGTTCCTCTAACCCCTTTTCTCTTGGCTGATTCAAGAATCTTATGGAAGAGCCATTTTTACTTGCTTTTCTCTTTGACCTTATTTATTCCCATGAACAAAAAAATACACATGAATGTGAAAACCACCATATTTTACATTTATGGATAGAGGCTCATTTCACATGAACCCAAAGTTTTTTTCCTGAATTTCAAAGGCAGCAGGACTGTCTGCCAGTGTCTGCAAAGGGGGTACAAAAATCCTTAATTCAAGCCCTTTATGATCACTGAGGCTTATAACCATCAGCTATGACATATTTACATCTCCTGTTGCCAGCATGTTCAACAACATGAGTGACATATTTACCCATCACAATAAAAAAAAATTCAAATAGCTTGTTTAGCTGAGCATGTAAGAGAGGAGGCAGTTGATCAAAACCTACCTCACATCAAAAATTATCCCTAAAGAGGTGTGAAAGAGATACAGATCAAGCTGTCATCTCCCAAACAGTCTGTTCGCTGTAACAGGGCCTGTCAGAGAGACAGGTTTGAAAACATCAATGGTGGATGAATTGCAGAAGAGATTCTGGTGTGATGGAAAACTCAAGGAACTTCTATAGCCTGCTTACTGTGGTCCCATGGGGTGGGAAGTGGTGTCCTTTATAATCGTTTCTCTTGAGGCAGAGTAAGAGCCTGTGTTTTATTGAGTTGCACATGCTCAGGACTCCTTGGGATACGAGCACGAGTGGAAATGATGGTGTTACCACAGCTCATCAAGTTGCCATCTGTCAGTGAAGATGTTAAGGCATCAGGAATGACCTTGGGAACACTCATAACTTACCTCCATTAGAAAGGAAAATGGAACATAAACCGTGGTGGTTTAAGTTAATACATTTCATTTTACAGCGAGAACAAGCACGAATGTGTGCTCAGTCGGTCACACTGGATGCGCTGACAGGCAAGGACTTGATACGTTGAAGTGCTGTAAATGCTTTCTGTCATGTGCTTCTGTCCTCAGTTTCAGTCCCTCTACCATTTATCAAAGCTATCGTTCCCTACACTTGGCAATTTTCATTTCCAGAACGGGTCATACCTACTACCTACAAAACCAGCCTTCTTCAGAAACAGAAGTAGGCCTGTAAATCGCAACCTTCACCTTGCACTGCTGTCTGAGGTCTAGAATTCATTAATATTTTTTTAGACAGCACTGCCTCTGCAGCTTCCACCACAGCCATTGGGGCAGAAGTCTATAGCTGACACATAGAAACAAACATAGAAACATAGAAATGTGTGAGTTGGAGGGGACCTCCAGATGTCATCTAGTCCAACCCCCCTGCTGAGAGCAGGGACATCCTCAACTAGAGCAGGTTGCTCAGAGCTCTGTCAAGCCC
>JANHFX010020620.1:43254-71145 GCA_027560015.1 Chloroceryle amazona | reverse complement strand
ATGGGGCCTCAACCACCTCCCTGGGCAACCTGTTCCAGTGCTCCACCACTCTCATGGTAAAGAACTTCCTCCTTATTACTAATCTAAATCCACTTATTTCTAATCTAAAACCATACATGACTGGATGCACATCATCACAAGTATAAGTGGCAGAGGACCTTAACATAGCCTTGGACCACATGCACAACATGCTGTGACAGCTTATATTCCTTTTCAGAAGTCTACCAGAGAACCTATCTCATACAAAAGCTCAAGGGTTAGACAGCTCATGCTCAGTAAGGTCATGCCCACAGCTCCCACTTACCTGGAAAGTATTGTAACTCTTCAGCTCATAGGAGAGAGGAATCAGGCTCCTGGATAGAGGAAGGTGGTCTTCTAAAGTGAACCTTAGATTGAAAATCTGGATCTGCTTTTCAGCCACAGGCAATGACTATTCAAAGTCCCTTCTCTGCCAATATGGTTTTCTATGAGAAACAAGGTCTGTGTTGCTGCCTTGAAAATACAGCTATGCAGTCCTGGCCCTGGAAGTGTTTTCAGCAAATGGGCAACATCTCACCCTTAATAACACTGCAAAATTTGGTCTGCATTTATTGGAGTGTTACTTCTGAAACAAGGGGCTTTCCATGGTCAGTGGAGGAGGAATGATCTGTGATTTAGCCTGAAAGAAGGGGAATAAAGTTGAATATAACAGCTACTGCTCTAGTTACCGTAAACCTTTTGCAAACTGTCTCCTATGCTTCTTACCTCCCACTAAGATGCTTTTAGTTGCATGATCATATTCTCAGAAACCTTGAAAAACTGTAACTTGGCCCATTGCTGACAGTATCTTACTGTTCCCTGTGTAAAGATGCTCTTCTACCTAAATCAATTACATGGTGTCACAGTCTGCATTTCTGACTTTGGTGCTGTTGTCTTTTTCTTGATAATGCTTTCTGTTCATCTGCACCATATGCTGCCTTGAATTTATGCTGCTGTGTTTTATTTAAGCTCAGATTTTCCTTTGTCATTAAAGGAAAAATAGAACATTCTAAATGGACTGTGAAATAATTTTAAAAGGACTGTGAATTAAGGTAAAGAAAAGTTTAATCGTGCTACAATCAATTCATTGGAGTGGCTTTATTAATAGTTACTGCATTCTGCATCACATTGCTTATTAAACACTGTGCATTTTTGAAACTGTACTATTTTGTGCTGCAGTTACATTGTACTTTAGCAAGTGGCCAGTTCCCACTTCACATGAGATTTAGGGAGACATGCTTTTTGTTCATTGACAGACCACATATCTGGAAACATAGAAATCATCTTGCTGTAGAAAATTATGGACCATTTAGTACAGTATCCCGTCCCTGGCACAAAATCTGGTACCATATTCGCTGGAGAAAAGTGTAAGAGAATTCACAGTTGACAATTATACATTACCATGTCTAACTCTTACCCATTAAATGCTGGATTATGTCATGATTCAGAAACTTTTCTATTTGTTCTTCACTTTTATGCATCAATTTACATAATTTCAAACATTTCCATGCACTATGTAAAGAACCTGTGTATTTTTCATTTGCACTGGAAGCTAAGATGTTAGTGTATCTTAAAGCAATGAGTTGCATAGCTATGTGCATTGGAAATAGTTGGGGTTTTTTCTCCTTCAAATAACTAACTTCATTTGTTTGTTTGTTTTGGAATAACCAAGACATGTCAGGCATAAGTCAACACTTCATTATAACTAGACCTATACAACTCACAATAAAAAGTCCTTACTCTGTGGCAAAGACCATTTTTCTTTTCACATTCTTGTATCACCTTCCTCACGTACATTCCTCCACTTTCATGTTCTCAAACAAGAGATCCTCATTTTTAGTTGGTTTTGTAATGCAGGAGTTTTACTTGGGGTTGGGGGAGAGAAGGGGCGAGTGTCAGAACACTCATTGTGCATTTCACAGTCCTTTGTGAAGAATCAACTAAAATGGGACCAAAGCTAGGTGAGCCATGGTTCATCCCACCCTAAATGTTCATGCTTTTGATCATCTAAAGGAAGGCCATTTTTCACCTGCATTTTATATCTTAATTTGTGCCTGTTCCTGGTGAATGATCATTATTTGAACTCCCTAGTGTGTGCTTCACCCTAGAGCCAACAGAAAAAGTCATTAATTTTTATCATATACAACTGAGGACAATGACTTTCAACTACAGCAGAGAGGGACTAGTACTGCAGATAGCCATTACCTCCTGGTCCTTCCAATCTCTCACCTGAAAATGCTGTCTCTTTTTTGACCTTTAGCTAATGAATATATACACATTTCTTGGGTTTCTGTGAAGTACTTATTAATCCACAGGTGGAAGTGGGCTCTTGTAGGGAAGTATTCATCTGGGAGAGCGACTAAGTATGCATCAAATATAGCTGCAGCTTCAAAGAAGAGTGAGGCTATTGGCTGTTGAGAATGACGATAATCCAGAATTCCCTCTCTTTCCCTGCTTCCCTTTAGCATCTTTCTTATCAGGATAGTCCCACAGGGAAAAGACTTATATGGTTATATTTTGTGGGTGTGGCTGGGTATGCATCTCTCTTTCGCAGAGAACCTTACACTCCTTGGACAATTTAAATGCAATTTGACAAAGGTGTTTCCAGAAGTATTCCAAAGAAAGATACTTGCACCCCTGTTTTTCTCTGCACCTGTCATTTTTTCTTTGCTCTCCCTGATTCTTTCTCTCTTCTAGTCTCTCTGGCCCTCTTCCATCTCCTGTAAGTGACAAAGAAGACTTGATAATAAAGTCTGTCTGTGCTGCCCACAAGTTTTAGGAAAATAAAACAGCCTGGAAAATGAAACAGACTGTGCAAGCATTATCAGTTAAAGGAAAACTCTCATGTCACAGAATCCACAATGATTCCTCACTGAAGATTGTAGGTGAGAATGTTTGGTGAATAATTGTACAGCTAGTCAGACTCAGTTATCACTCGTGTCCATTTGAAACTCAGAAATCATCCACCCATCCTAAGCCACAGTATGGATTTTATTATGTCATTGATCTTCATAAAATCATAGTGCCTTCCACATAAAGTTAATTGGTACTCATGAATTGTCTTGTACATGTACAATATGTCTTCACAATGAATTAAGAGTGCTTCACATGTGGTTTGGTTTCTTTATGTCATTACTAGCTTCAAGTCTTTAGTGTATCTGAGATAATCTTGTAGCAAGGAGGACGAGAGCCATTCCTGTCCAGACAGAAAGCTTTTATCAAAAATAAGGATTTCCAAAGTTACTAGATTCAGCTGATCTGTACAGTTGGTAAGGACATGACAGATTTTCCTGATCTGAAATCTCAAAGACCATCTGGAGTTCTTAGCTTTCCCTGACAGGATTTGTACCTCTTTTCTGTTTTGTCTCTTCCCAAAACCAAAAAGGAACCCAAAGAATAGTAAAAATCAAAATTGCCTAAACTGCACAAAGTATTGCTATGTTCATTTCATCTCAGCCCCCAGCTGCTGTTCTCTTATCTTTGAGACTGAGAGAGGTTTCCCCTGTGGTCATTTTCTCACTATGTTGGTTCATCAACTTGTAAAACAGGTCTCCACTGGTGAGTGTAGACAATATGAAACATAAATACACAGTACAACTGAAAAAAAAAAAAAAGAAGAAAAAATTTAGACTATAGGTTCTGGAACTGACCACGGTCCTGTGGTTTGGAGTCTGGTAGCTCATGGGATCCTAATTCCTAAAACTCATGTGTGAAATGCAAGGCCTAATGAGAGAACTGTTACATCAAAATGCAGGAAATATTTCCAAAAGCAGAAAACAGGAAGATCCTTTGATGTGGATAGTAGGGAAGCTGTTCACCTCTTTTTATGAAAGTTTTGAATTAGTTTCTTGAAGGGTATTTAAGAAGTTGCATAAATAACTGTCAGATCATGACCGCAGTGTGGTTTGTTCTATTTCCTTGCAGCTAGAGTAATGTGGTGACTTCTGCAAGTCACATCCAGTTGCACACGTCTACAGTGCCATGAAAAGCCAGAAATGCAGTTATAGTTATGTCTCACACGCTATCCCATAATCCTGTCACTTCTGTGTGACACTAGAAGTCAGGAATGAATAAGCACACTTTCCCTGTGAAACCTCCCTAGTCGTCTTTTTGGGTCACAAATGTATTTTGCCGTTCCAAATTCTTAGATATTTTTCTCCCAAAACCAAAATTTGGACCCCAAGCCAAGAGAAAGTTGGAGACTTCATAAAGCACCACCACATATATTCACACTTATAATTTTTTGTGCACATTTCTCAGATCCAGCAATAATATTTGGGTCCCAACCTATGTGATGCACAGATAAATAAAAACCAGCAAGAATATTCATAGTTCCAGACTCCATAACATATTGATTCGGAGTCAGATTCTGACTCATGATGAGGAATTAATGCTAAAGTGTGAGATTTTTCAGAAAAGCTAAAGGATGCTGCTCCTACCCAATGTCCCACTGGATAATTCAGCCTTATTATTAAGTACGTTAAGAGACAGAGAAAAATGTTCCACTTTTAATGAAGAAGAAGAGATAGTGCAAAATAGTTTACTAAATTTCAGCCATGGCATTTAAAGCTATTCATGTGATTCAAACTCATTTACTTCCCCTGAAGTTTCCTGACAAGAACATATATTTCCCTGGAAATGTAGCATACTAAAGCCATTGTAAATAAGCTGCATGAAAAATAGTGCTTTTATTTACATTATGATTTACCATTCTTAGCTCCTTATCAATCTAGGCTCCCTGTATGCTTGCTACAAGGCTGAACATGAATCAATGTTTTCTCTGGGTGTCTCTTCAAAACTGTACGAAAATCACTTTCTGATCATGGGGACAGCTGTTAAACTTCATACTTGGTCTGTTATTTCCTAGTAGGTGGCAGTAAGGAAATGAAACCATATTCTAAATAGGTTTTATTGACATGCACATACAATATATACCCACATTGTTCTCTGTTGGCAATATCTGAAAACAACAAATGGCAATTGGGTACAAGTTGAATGACTGTTCACACTAGAATAAAATGGTGATATGGCTCATAAACCCATGGTCTTGATGGCTGGTGGTCATTACAACTCCTACAGAGTTATTTTTGCAAGTCTAGATATGTATATCCTGTGTCCCCTGTAATAAATTCTCTCAGCAGTTTCCACTGAATAAAGAGTTTTCCTTTACTTTTGCCTGCTCATTGTATCTGCCCTGAAACAGTAGCCCCATTTTGATTTTGATACAACTACATCCCCATAGTGCCTATAAAAGGGTAAAACACTGTATAAAACATATGGGTCTAATCATGCCCCATGAAAAGAAATCTCATTGGCTTTCTTGGCATGATCAAAATGTAGTTTAAAAGAAGCTTATTTTAAACAGAGATGTACAGATACACAGGAAAGGAAACAGCTATGTTTTCACTAGTAAATATTAAGTTATATTAAATTAACATAAAAACAATGTGTTAACTTTATGTTTTTAGCAAAAAAAGATGACAAAAATCTTAGGAAAATTCCATTGCAGTAGTTGTGTAAGAAACCAATAAAGGAGAAAGTGTATGTCCTAACCAAGGTCAGACTTCCCTTGTGCTCAGTTCCAAGCAAAGAAACAATAAGATTTATAATGCACCCAAAGAATTGCCACATAAATAAGAGACAGAGGAAGTGCTGATATGATGTCCATAACAAGAAAAGAACAAGTAAATTGACCAAGTTACAGGAGTGAGAGCTGTGAACTGAACTGAACTCTCCTGAGTGCCAGAGTAACATTGAACTGCTCCATGATGGGAAGTTGGCAATAAGCAAGATGAAATACAAAGAGAGAAATTCTGATCAATGGACTGTCTTGTTGTTGATTTTTAATGCAATTAGTTTCCTGTTTGTTTTACATTTGAAAATGTTTACAAGACCATGAATCCATTCATCTGTCCTCCTTTGTTCTATATCTTGTTCTGTGCTACCAGAAATTTCAAATGGATTTTCAAACTTTCTTCACCTGCTTTGCTTTCATCATTTCCAGTACTCACCCAAGTTTCCTTCCCTTGCTCAGACGATACAGATATATGAGTCATGGTAATAGATAAAGCAGATGCCAGGAAGGAGATTATCTACAAATACAAGCAGCATTTACTTTCCCTTGTTTCTTGAAATGATCCCCTTTGTGTCTATCCTGTTTCTGGGTATCATTAGAGCATCCCCAGGGTATTCAAACCTCTATCTGTAGAGACCGTTATGAGCAAAATCCTTCATCTTCTTTTTCTTTTTAAGATAATGATATCTTATTTTGTTTGTTTGATTTACCAAGAGCAAGTAACCATTTATAAACTCTCCAGACAGCTGTCTTGCATTTGCTTCACTTCTCTCTTCCACCTGACATACATGGTTTCACCATGCACCCCAGGAGGACCTAACAGCCAAAATAAGGTGTTTAACATGAGTTTTCTCACTGTGCAGTAATTAGATCCCTTTCCCTTATGACTCCCAAATATGACTGAGATTGATTTAGGTTTTAATAACCAAAGATAATAGGGACATGACTGAAAAAGAAGGGTCTCTATGTCCCCTGAGGATGTTCAAAGAAATGACTCAGAAACATGTCTAAAGCACTGTTTTCTGAGATGATAAGAACAATGAATTCTACATCTTTTAGGAAATTTGGCTTCTTTAACCAAGCAATGTGATGGCCAAGAAAAACATGTTTACTTATTTGACAAGGTTTAGAGCAAACCAGAATATCATTACAGATTCTTCCTGGAAATTGGAACTGATAGAAAAAAATGCTACTTGTGCTACAGAATAGGAAAAAAAAAAAACAAAACCAAAACCAAAACAAACGAAAAAAACCCACCACCACCACCAAAAAAAACAACAACAACACAACAACAACAAAAAAAAAAAAAAAAAAAAAACACACAAACCCAAACACAAAAAACCACCAAACCAAAAACAACAGAAAAAGGGAGACAGAAAAATATCAGAGGAAATCTTTCAGATGTTTCTTTAGCATAGCAAGAGACTCATTTCAGACATGCTTTTGCCAGGCTTCCATGTGGGACATGTTTTCCTTGAACCATTTCAGAATCAAGTAATTTAATGCAAATATCCATTCTGCAAGACTGTGTCTTTCAGTAGGATGTGTTGTTTTCGAGGATGTGCAGATCCAATGTATGCTGCAGCACTGGCCATAAGTTAGGGCAGACTTCATTTTATGAAGCACCAGAAAAATCCTGATTGCTTTCTTTATATTTTTCCCAAAATAATTGGAGATTATTTCAAAATCATCTAGCTCAGAGCAGAACTCCTTGTCATCTGTGCTCCCATCTCTGAAACACTGATAACTTTAAAGGAAGATTTTTGGAGCACTATAAATTAAAAAGGAAATAACACAGGGACAACTTCCGACCAAACCTTCATTAATGAGAGATATTATCCCCTAAAGCATAAGGACTGATATCCTACTACTTTCTTTTCCACCCTATAGGTGTGCAATTGATGTTCTACAAGTTGCCTAAATATTACTATTTTTCCTACCAGATTCTTCTCATGGGTGGTGTCTAGGGCCAATGAGTCCCAGTAACAAATTATATTCTGAGAGAACAACTACAAAGAAAAATTCATTTTGCCAGATATAACTATAAATGCAGCCCACACTTCAGTCCCCCCACCTGAAAAATTGCTTTTGTTGAGGTATTAATTAAAACCATCCACCATACTTTTATGGGACAAGTAGGTTTTAAATCAGCCAGAGAAAACAACTTACTGTTATTAAATCCATAGGTTATAGCATGCCTAAAATGCTCATAGTCCTAAACCCACTGCAACCTCTGTTTCAGGAGATCCTAGTAAAAAGAACCATTTGGATAGCATTACAGTTTGTAAATAACATTAATTTGTTTGGTTGTCTCAGGTTTCCTACAGGCCTTTCTCATCTCCATGCAATGATATTGAAATCAATAGTCCCTGTGCCCACCATAATTTCCATAATTTCTAGGAAATGCTTTGATTGTTTCCTTTAGTCTTTTAAAAATCTGCATGACAAAATGACATGGACATGCTTCCTATGTTGATATTTGCTTTAAAAGACTCATCCAAATCCTGTGATAATAGTAGCTTCTCTAATCTTGAATCAGACCCAAACCCCATGCATTATATTCACAAAAATGATGATGTCTAGAACATCTTTGTAGACAAAAAAGGAAGAGATGTTCTTGGCCCTACACAAAGTGCTAAGTGATGTGAATGGGGTCCTCATGGACCCCACACCAATTTTCTTCTCAATTCCCTTCTAATATACTTTATGGATGACAAAGGTGGTAAGGAACAGGGAAGTGAATAGTGTGATGCCAGTGGCAGAGCAGCCTGTTGTTTCCTAACCTGGACTAGTCCCCTAGCCATGGATATATTACCAAGATCTAATTTTAAGCAAGTAACCCACCCCCACTTACATTTTGCATTTTGAAAAACTCTAGGTGCTGTGTCCTATTTGGGAAATAAAAAGGAACAGGATAGGACCCAGGGTGAGAGGCAGGAGACATCAGAAGTATGTATCATAAGTATTCAGTGAAATTAAAGTAAAAGAAAAAGACCCAGGGTGAGAGGCAGGAGACATCAGAAGTATGTATCAAAGTATTCAGTGAAATTAAGGGATTGGAAGGGAAGGGAAATTGTTTCTGAGTTTCATGTGGAAAAATGCAAATAGTGAGATGAGTCAGCCTGCAAAATAATGTGCCACGAAAAGTGATGGAGGCACCAGAGCTTGAGACATTTAAATTACTTTGGATAAAGCACTGGGGTATGGAATATAAAGAGCAGTCGCAAGTGTGCTGCATGTAACTTAACAGCTCATTTTCCTCTCCTCTGGGCCTGGTTGCTCACTGCCCAAGGACAGACAGAGTCCCTGTGGCCCCAGGACAAGAGCTTCCAGTCCTGTGTTATTGCCTGACACAGTCATGGGGCTGCAAGCAAGAATGGGGAGAGGGACAAACATGTCCTGCTGCTTCACTGATGCTGAGAGTAAAAAGGGATGGATAAAGCTTTGATGGAGTCCTGAAAGCATCTGTAACTATGAAGAAGAGTGTCTTCTTACCCCAGCACTTGCTACCACATGCACCAAGTGGACTGGAAACCAGTGATGCTGCTGTAGGAAAGAGCATGGAAAGGTGTTCTGCAAATACATGATTTGCATGCCATTTTTGTCTCTGTATGGGCAATTAAACCCCTTCTGACCCCTATCTATCTCCCTACCACAAGGGTTTCTCTTCACCCACCACCCTCTGCTTTGTCTCAGGACAAACCTTTTGGTAAGGAGCCACTGACGCATACAGAGCATCTATCTTGTGAGTCCCACTCCTTTGCAGAAGATATGGCTGGTTTGCCTTCCCAGCAAGGGCAGGAAGTCCTAACCCCAGAGCATGACAGCTGTCTGCTTGTGAGTGATTAGACCAATAAGAAGAAAATCCATAACAAGAAAATGAGGAGAAGCTCTCAAGCTCTGGTTACAGCTTGTCCCTGCTGCTCATGTCTTGGATGATTTGTGTTGTGTTACTGATTTTTCTGTTCCTTCTCTCATCCCAAAAGCCACCAGCACAACAAGAGGATGCCAGGTTGCCAGGATGCTTTCTGTACCTGGAGACATTAAATCAAACCCCACTGGCCATAGACTAGTCAAATTCCTAGTGACTCCAATGATAGACAAGCTTGTTTCTTCACTGCAAAATCTTGCTTGCTGGTCAGAAAGCCTGATGCAGTAAGTGGTAGGGGTCATGGCAGGTATTGTACCATATTCAGAGACACCTGGGTAATCTGCAGGTGTAATTCTAAGCTACAAATAGTTACAGATGCTTTCAGGACTCCATCAAAGCCTTATCCATCCCTTTTTATTCTCAGATCAGTCTGATAATAGTCTATTGGAGCTCCTATCCATTACTTTTCACTCTGCAAGAACATAGTGTTGCATTTGAAAATAAGTAAATGCGTTAAAAAAAAATACTTTCCTATTTTTCATCTGAAAAAGAAAAGCTGAGTAAGAAACAGAGCACAACCTCCACATCTGCAGTTTATTAGAATTGCTATTAAATCTTCAGAAGGCAGGAGAGGGTAAATTAAAGTGGTATGTGAAACCCACACCCCTGTCCCTTTTTCAGCTTAACCTGAATGGGGATGAATGCAATTTATCATGTGGCTACTGTGCTGATAAGTTGAAAATGTCTTGTGCTAATATTACATCCGAGAAACCCCCCTTTGGAATTTTTTTAACTCCAGGCAGACAGACCTGCATTATCTGTAAAGACTGAGGAAGTCAGTCCAGCTTTACAGTAGAAAAGGAGCATTCCTGTTCATTTTGCAAGATGACTTCACCTTTATGGGACCATGTAATAGCAGGACTTACTGTGCTCAGATGCTCAGCAATGTGTTATAGTCCTCCAAATGTTCCACAGCCAAGGAACTCATGTCTGCATGGTGTTCCCAAGATCTTCTAAATAGAAAGTAATACTGGCTCTTTCCTTGGCATCTTTGCAGCATTTTCTGGACTTTTTTACTTCTTTGGATAAAAGGGGCCCAATGGTCAAGTTGCCTCAGTTAGATGCCCCCAAGCATGGAAGACAATCTTTTTTCTAGACTACTCATACTGATTCTGTGTTGACCTATTTGGATTACATGCATTGATGCAAATGTACGGAACACCTCAAGACCTCTTTGTTTTAGCTAGTACAAGAAAAAAGAACTCTTGCCAGAATAATGTATGTGCTATGCATTTCACTTCCTCACTTTACTAGCTATCACAAGGTGTGCCATGAGCATTTACTGGGTATTAGATTAAATTTCTACACGGGATCAAGAAATGCATTCCATTCTGAAGAGGAGTGTAAGACTGTTCTTTCAAGTAACCTTCCCTTCTCAGGCATGGCTGGTGAGACAGCATTTTTAACCTCCAGTCTCTGTAGTCATGGCATTTCCTGACAAGCCTTAGCAAGCAGTTCAAATCTCTCAGTCTAGACTTGAAAGAATGGTTCATCTCGAGTTGAGGTATTTTGTTGTCAAGCAGGCTTCATTTTAAGGGATGACTATCAAACTTTATCATCCTCATTGCTAGCCTTATACTAGCCCTGCTCTAGCAATGTAAACACGTCTTCTCTCTCTCTAGTTTTGGCTCAGTTGGGAGGCAAATGAAAGGAGAAAGAAAAAAAAAAACAAAACAACAAACAAAACAGCAAAAACTCCACATTCCCTTACAGAGTTTTTAAAAGAACAGGGATCAACATGGTGAGTTTCTACAGTAAAAGAGAATTCAGAAACTGAGCCCAGAAACATTCTCTGAATTGCCACACAGTGCTTCAAAGCTCTTTGCAGCAACTGAAGTACTGACTTGATGTAAGATTTTAGACAACTTGTTTAATATGCTTATTCTGCGAAATGGTTCCATGATTCCCAAAACCATCAGGAAACAGGGTCTTCTGAAGTATTATTATTATTTGATAAGGCTTGGAAAGTTCCCATGCTTGAATATCTCATTTTTGATATTAATGATCTCATACTTTCCACAAAAATTAACAAGTTACCTGTGTCCTTGAATCCTTCAGTTCCTTCCTCATATGGGAGGTCACAAGGCACATGCTAGTAAGAAATGACAAGAGCAGAGAAGAAGTGTGTTGCTTCCTTAAGGTTGTATAAAACCCCAGCCTCCAGAATGAAACTCTGCCTCCTTTAGGATGTTGTACTGCAATACATTTTATTGCAAAAGACATTAGATAAAGAACAGTGAGTTGCAAACAACTGACATTGCAAACAACTAACTTTCATTTTGAAGAAACTAAAAGAAGGTTAGACATGCCCAGCTCCAACCTGAACTTTGCTGCAGTTTAACACCATGTAGCTGAGACAACCCTTATCAATGAGCAACACATGATGCAGTACAACAGACCGAGGTGAAAACTAGCAAAAACTAACATTGTCTTTTCCAAATACAGTCTTAGATAGCTGTAATTTTTGCAGCTCAAGAGAACAGCCACAGGTGAAATAAAGATTTTGGCTAAGGAAGGCATGAGCTTTAAATCCTTAGTGGTAGTAGTCAATGAGAAAACAAAATATTAATGCATTCTGTTCACAACAGTGAATCTAAGGTAAGTCAGACAGCTTCTGACAGAGGACAGTGCACTGACTGCAGCTGGACAGAAGGAAATTTTCACCTTCTCAACAGTCTCTGAACTGTTGAATACAATTGGCCTTCTCCTTCCTCCTCCCTCCTCAGTAGACTGAGGGGGCTGATAGAATTCAGTGTCTGCATGATCCACACTGAGAGATGATAGATACATACACTCCTGCTCATACAGCAATCAGCTATTCAAAAAGGAGGCAAAATTGTTCCAGTCCTTGGGCCTGCCTTGACCCAAGGGTCAAGAGATGCCTCAACCATGCTCTGCAAGTCACTTTTAAGGAGAAAATGCCACTTATTAAAAGGTTCTTTGTTTTAATGAAATTAAAGCAAAGAAACAAAAAAAACCACACAAAATCAAACCAAACAAAACAAAACCAAAGAAACGCCCCAAACAAAGCCAAAAAAAAAAACAACCAAAAAACAAACAACCCAAGAAAAAAGCCAAACAAAAGCCCACAAACAAACAAACAGACCCCTTAACTGAGTAAAGTATTTTTTTAATGCCATGTACAACTAAGTTGCAACTGTCAGCACATTCTCCCTTCTGATTTCCCCTCTCTCACTTGCTACAGATAGAAATTCAATGACTTTAGCTCATTTACAGATATTCCACAAGGGACTTTGCAAGAAGTGACTTATACAGAATCCCACAGACTCAAACCTCAAATCTCTCAGTTGCTTTCAACCACAGACATTCAAAACTTCATCTGCCACTCCTGCAGAATGGCAGGAGCTAAGCCTGAGACAGTGCATCCATAACTGGCAATGCACAGTGAGATCCAGTCTTCCTGAATTCCACATCCAGTGAATCCAAATAACACCCCCTTTCCTACATACACAATCAGGCCTTTAAACCTTGCATTATTTGTTTTGTATACACTGTCATATTTTACAATGTGACTTGCATGAATTTTAAAACGAGCAATCATTTTCTATACCCAAGAAGCACAAGCGCACCTTCAGTCATCATCATCAGCTCATACCACATGAACTCACTACCCTTGAGCATTATAAGTTCAGTGGTACCTTGTATTCATGGCTAAATATTGTAATTCCTCAGTGGTTTCTCTAGGATTTCAGCAACATCAAATGACCTTGGAACCCATCTCTCTACCTGCACTCCAGTGAAGAGCAATGCTCTGTGGAGGCTGTCAAGGAGCTGAAGATACCGTATGATTGATTTCAACTCATAACTCTGCTGATAGGCTTTAGGAGGATTCTCCTCTGGTTTTGGTCACACCAGTTCTCAGTCACCGATTAATTTTCTCTTGGATGCCATACCTTGAAGATTGGTTAGCTGCTGTTGAGTGGCAGGTCATTAATCACAGGACAAAGCAAATTGCTCTTTTAAAGGAAATTCATGCATTGTTTTTAGATGTAAAATAAAATCATATTCCTCCAATGATCACATCTGAACATGTCATATCATCAGGAATGACAAGCTTCCAAAATGTCATTGTTTAATATGGTATTCCCTCGAGTAAGAAAAGCAGGAAGGGAATCTTAATTCTACTTTTTCCAAAATTATTTTTTTACTTTTCTTTCAGCTAAGTTTTCTTGTGCCTGTTTCCACAGTGCCAGTAACAATACCCCCCCCCCAATTGCTGAAATCATCTGTGTTATTTGCTTTATTACAGCTCAGGCAGCTGACACGGGAAGAGCTGTCTTTGCAATATCTGACATCATGTGTGAAAAGATAAAATAAAAAGAAAACCACTGAACTACTGAGAATTAAAGCAGCTCTTGTTCCAACATGTTCACTGTTCTCTTAGGTTCTGGCTGGGTTGAATAGTGCAGGGTGGCAAGTAAGGTTCATTCAGGAGTTTGATATTTATTTTAGGGAGCAGCCTTCTTTTTTTTATGTCCAAAAATTGCCTGGAGACAGTCCTGGAAATTGGAGTTTTTTCATTCTTCAATGCAACGTAAGAAATGCTGCAAAGGGATAACTTTGGGTGGAACCGAGTGGAGAAGAAACCTACCAGATGTTACAAACCACCCTAATGTTGGAGAACAAAGAGCTTAATGTGCAAATTTAAACCCTTCAGCTTTTTCACTTGGAAAGGGAAACCAGAGTTTCTAACCCTAGATGTTCTTGTAGCTCTCTGAGCTGCTTCACTGCTTTGCATCACAATTACACATGAACATACTGGGCTATGAACTTCAGGAGATCAGTAGCTACTTCTCAACAGTGAGCTGTTTCTGCAACAAAACCAAACAAAGAAGGGTTACAGTGAAAGTGTGGTCTGGGAAACCTTACTGACACTCCAGAGAAAGCTATTCACACTTCTGAATGACAGTCCTTAAACTGAAATGATTTCAGGCTACAGTAGGGAATCAGAAAATAGTTTAATAATTATTTTTTCTGTAAGTCATCTCCCCTCTTTTTCCTCTGTTTTTTTTGAGCTTTGCACAAGTTATTTAGTATCAATCAAAAATAAATTTAAGGGAAAAACTTTTAGCATTAAATTAACTTTTCATTGCATTTTAGCATTTTTAATCCAACAGACAAAAAAAAAATCATTATTTTCTTAAATTTAATTAATTTACTAAACTCCTTATGGTTCATTGAATTCAATCCTGTATCTGCGATCTTTCTGGGTCCATTAAGCTCCTGGGGTTCAACTTCATCTCTTCTAACTCATAAAAATCTCATCAAAATGGAAATAAAATGCAATTTTGAACTTGCTAATGAAGGGAAAAAATGTTAACTTTCCAGTGCTGTTGAATTAATGGATTATCTTTGCCAGTCTATTTTAAAGGAGAAAACTTTCACACAGGGGCAAACTTATAAAAGTGGGAATAATTGCACAAAGAGGCAGTAGCTGTGCAAGTATTTTTCATTGCTTTATTCTGCCACTACCTAAGATATTACTGCATTAAGATTTCTCTCCCCTGAGCTTGCTTTGTCTTCTATCCAAGCAAGATGGATATGAATATTCTTATAGAATATTGTTCTTAACTGCTGAAGTAGTCCTAGATGTCAAATGCTTATTATGGCTTCAGTTCAGTAAAGCACAGAAACACCTGCAAAATTTTAAGCCTGGGGAGTAATCATAGTTCACTAGTTTAGAGCAAGGGCTTTTGATGTGTGGAAAGTGAAAGTGGGCTTTAATTAAATAAGCAGTGATTAAAGTATATGGGCGGAGCCGGGGTGGCCTTTGGCTTTGGTATTTTGAGATCAGGTGTTGGTTTATCACCAAAAATATTTTATTTTGCTTCCACTATAGTCTTGCAGTTTCAGTTTGGTTTGGTAACATCTTCTGATCTCAAATCAGGGCAGAGTAACAAACAGTTGGACACTGTTAAGTTCCACTCCAGAAATACCTGCTTTCCAATGCTGTAACAAACAGTGTGGGTTTCTTCTAATCTCCAAGTACATAAAGAACCCACATCTAGTAATTATAGAACTGACCTTGTTTTTCCTGCTAAATCTTTTTCAAATTGACCCTTCCAATACAAGAGGTTTTTTTAGCTTATCTTGTCTGGGTTTTACCTTTCCTTGAAAAGTAAATTGCATATATTATTTGTAATATTTTAATTCCCTGTAATGTTGTCATGATTTGAAGGAGGCAAAACAGAACTTTTTCAAGATAACAAAATAACTAGGAAAGTTGACCTTGAAAAATGTAAATAAATAAAAAAAACACTTTTTTTTAAGCCTGCGGAAGTTAAAAAAAAAAATATGAAAGTATTGAGAAAAGTATTGAAAGCAGGATGAAAATAAACTTAAGTGTCTTGCTTATCTCTGTAAAATGAAAATTAATTCAGAATTCCACAAGCAAAAAAAAAAAAATCTCAAACTTTTCTAACACAGTGCAATATGCATTTAGAGATAGATAGATATATTGCTCAATAAATAACTACTCAGTATACTATTTTTACTGTCATTACTATCATTTCTATGATATGCACAACTGAATCATTCTGATGGACCAAGCAAGATTAGGTTAATGGCTGTGGTAGTCACACACAAGTAGTGACTGGATCAGTGAGTTTTTCTTATTAACAGCACTTAATTACCATCCTGTAAACACAAAACCAGAATGACGGATGATTAAGTCTTTAGGAATAACCCTGATTATATTTCAGATAGACAAGGAGTTGATCTAATGACCCCAGATCCGTAGGTTTGTCTTCTCCCCACATTCCCTCTTCTGGAGAAATCACACATGACTGAATGAGGGCTTTCTTCTCTGAATGAATGCATCTGTATTCAGTTCTCAAACAATGAGATTTTCATCTTCTGTCCATTGGATACAAGCAATTGTGGCTTCTTTAGGTGACTATCAGTATTTCCTGCTTTGGAGAAGCAAATCCCAGCATGCTGCACAGGATGCCTCCAACTGACTCACTCTACCCCATGCCAAGACTGACAAAATGGTCCCAGGGGAAGTGTCAATGTATGAGCTTAGTGATTCAGGCTCATACATCGACCAGTTTCTGTGCTCTCTTCAACCCATTTGTGACTGTCAGTTAATTAGCTAGTTAATTTTCCCACCTACATGTGTGGATGCTTGATGGAACTTTGCCATGCTAAGAAAGCTTCAGGAGTTCAGCCCTGGAATCCAAGAGCTGAGGAGTAGCCTTTAGATATGAAAAACAGGGACCACAAACTCTGCAGGAAGAAGTTTCTCCCAACATTTTCAAAACTGACATTTGTGCTGAATGACTGAATCGCAGAGGATTGCTCTGCCAGTATTTCCCTACTGCCCCTCAGACCTGTTTGTGCTCACACAGTTCTCTGAAACCTCAGCAATGAAAAATCATCCTCCCCATGCAATTGCTTCCAGTGCATAGCTCCCTTACTGTTAGAAAGCTTTTCTTACTGTCCAACATAAATACCTCTTGTTACAGTTTAAGCCCATTACCTCTTGGCCTTTTCACAATGAATGGGGAGGGCAATTTTCTCCCTTCTTCCATGTAGTAGACTCTTACATACATTCCTGGATTTGCCTATCCCTTCCCTAGGCTAATCTCACTCAATTTCTTTTAACTTTCCTGACAGAGGCTTTCAAATTCTCAGTGCTTTCTAGGCTCTCAACATCTGTACTACCTGAAATACAGGGACAAGACTTAAGTCCTGGCATCCCAGTAGGGATTTACTGAGTCTCAAGAATGGTTACCTCAAACAGTCTACATGAAATCTTCCTAGTCTTTATCCTGGAATGAGTTCTGTATTATTTACATGGTCTGAAACTGCTTTATTTGTTATCCTCTCTATTCCCACTGTTCTTCTCCCTAGAAATAGTACTTGGATAACTTGTTTCTTCTTTGTGTTTGCACTGCAGATTATTCCTGTCAGGCAGAGCACCTTACACTCACCTTGCTGAATTGCATGCTTTTTCCTTTTCTAAATCATGTTGCCATCTTGGTTGTCCAGTACGTTTGTAGCCTCTCCTCAGTCAGCATTAGCCACAGTTTGATAGTCATATTTTTATTCCATCACTCAAATTGTTATGAATGTTGAATAGTTTCAGAACAGCAGCTTGTGGGATCCCTCTCAATAGACCCTTCCAGTTTAACTACAGATAGCTATTTTCCCTGTATGGTTTTCCAGTTTTCTTTCATTTACAGTTCAATGCTTTCACCTAGACCACTCTTTCCAAGCTTGTTTGCTCATGCTGCACTCAAGCTTTCTTCAAGTGAGCCAAGGAAACCTAACCTAGAGGTCCACATACCTGTTGCATGGCATCACTGTTCACCCATCTCATTTAACAGTGAGTAATCTAGCCCTCTCAAGATGAGCTTTAAATCTTCAGTGTTATCACAAAATGGAGATATTTTCCAAAATCATATTTTTACATTCTCTACCTCTTAGTTAGTCACTGGTGTTAATATCATTGTTATTAAAGGCAAGGCCAAGAAGACTAGCATTTACCTGAGGAGTGGGTGATTTAACAGTTACTAGCCAGCAAGCACCTGTGGTTCATTGACTTCTAGTTCTCACAGCTAGATATATACCATCACCTCTGCAAAGGGTCAGCTGAGGGGTTTTATAAGAAAAGATCTTGTCTGAAACATGTTTCTCCAGCCTGGCTTTTAGTACTCTGATTTAAATATTAAAGGCATCTTCAGATTATTAACATTGTGTCTACATTTCGCATTCATGTCTCCTACCTAAAATATCAGGAAACAGTCTAATTGGACCTAGCCTCTATGACTTATGTTGCTGTAGTCTCTTTATTCCTATCTCACTATATCTTCACACAAGTCAGAGGAAAATGAGCAGATTTTCTAGGAACGGTGCAATTAATAGTGATAAATTCTGCTACATCCACTCACAATAAATCTTTCATATTTCTTAAGTATCAGAATGCACCTTGGATAGGACAGAGGTGTGTACTAGTCACAGCCTGTGACAGAGAACCCTGAGCAGATCATTTCAAAAGCAGGTACTCCTTTCACTTGCTTTGTCTCTCTGTGTTATCTGTCCCCCTGTGTTTGTACGGCATTTTACATGATGAATCCTCTTTGGCTCAGGATAGGAGTGCAAATGAGAAATAGTAGGAGAAAGAGATACAGTAGAGTTGCCTGTTATTTAGCAAAGGTGGTGCAACAAAACTCCAGGTTACTGATGGACGTACAACTCTTCCGTTTCCAAATTGGTATTGGTGGGATATCAATCCCTTTTCACCAGATCTAGAACCTCCTTCCTGGGTTCAGTCCAGGTAATGTGACACTTGGCTGAGCATAAGCAGCCTAACCATATTCTGCAAACAGCATAAAAGACAGACTTCTCCACTGGGCTACCCATGAACCGACACGGATTCTCTGTGGCTGCCTGCTTCTCCCGTTGAGTACAGACATAGGGGTCATCTCATTCTCCTGTTAAATATTGAAAGATAAATCAAGCAAACCTAGATCATTTTATTTTGCTTGCTTCCTCTCCAGAATGGGCGTGTAACCAGTGGAAAGAAAATAAACTGAATGCTCTGATAATGTCTTCTGAATAGCCAGTTCAGCTGTGATTACCTGGCTGTGTCATTACCTCATGTCAGTTAAAATGAAAAGCAACGTGGACGCCAGGAATTACATGTGACACAGAGAGATGATCTGGAGGAATGTGGCTTCCTGGCATGCTCTGTGTTGCAGTCCCTGCAGCTACTGCCAACCTGGAAACATATGCTGGTTGATCGCTTAATCCCAACTCTTGTAGTCCCATGAATATTTGTGATCTCAGCTTTTGGTTTTTAAAACACTATTGTAGTCAGAATTAAAAACAATAATAATAGTTAAAAAAAAAGTAAAAATCTGGCAACTGTGGTGTGAAAGCAATTTCAAGATTCAAAATTTAGGAGGGAAAGGAAAAGAATCTCCTAAGTATTCAATTTTTAGAAACCTTCATGTCTGAAGATGGTGCTGAGTGGCAGGGAACAGCACATTCACGATTTCAGAGTACTTCTTGAGTGCCCAAACTCCCTATCAAGACAATGTGTTTCAATAGCAGCAGTCAGAAAAAAAGCCTCTAAAAAGCAGGTATAAAGATATTTCATTTGCTGTTTCACCCTTGCTTTGATCACACATAAGTTCTTTTTGTCCCTATGGAAAGCTCATAAATACCAGGCATTCGTTCCTCCACAGATTTTTCTCACAATAACTCAGTGATATCCAGTTATTTCTACTCCATTCCAATTTTTTATTCCTTCCTTTCTTTTTCTTTCTTTTTTTTTTTTCAGACTATAGTTTTGCTCATAACACAAGTACTTGGGGAAAACATTAAATTCTTCTAATTTGCTGCATTAGTTTATCAAGACTCGTATTCCTTCCTCCCTCCCCGCCCCGTCAACCACTATAATTATGTTGGGTTTATAGTTTTGACTTTATTAATTGAAGAAGTGTATTAAAATTACCTCTACCCGACTGGGGTCCCACTGGCTACCTCATGGAGATTTTATTCAGCTGGTGAATGATGGCAATTAACTTGTGCCCTAATTATTAAATGATTACTTGATATAATTATGTGGTTTATGTTGACCTACTGATACACAGATAATTAGTAATGCTGCTCAGACAGATAAATCACTTTTTCTGAAAGACTTGTTTGTTACATTTTTACTTTTGGTAATAATTAATATTCCATTGGATTTGGATGCAAGCTGTGAGGACTGTGGTTTTGCTGAGGATTATCATGCTCTCTGCAGAATTCAGACCTCACTAGCTTTTAAAGGGTCGCCCTTGGACACTGGCATCCTAGCCCTGGTTGCTACCCTTAAAGGAAACACCCTGGATGAGCCTCTCTGCAGGGGAGGTTTCCCACTACAATGGAGCTCCTTTAGGGCAGCTCAAGCTGAGCACCCAGCACTGCCAGACAAGAGAATCCTCAGCCTCTTGGCAACTTCCCTGACCAAATTCAATCCTTCTAACTCAGAAAGTCAGGAGGTTGGCAGGGGCTTGGGGATGTGCTTCCCAGAAGCCTGTGTTCTCCTTTTATCACATCTCTGGGGCAACTGGTACCATAGAGGTTACCTGCTTTCCCTTGCCCTTACAAAGCCTCTAAGTTTGAAGTCACAACCTCATTCCGCAACATACCTTGAAACACCACCAGTGGAGCTGGGAAGGTGAACACTTTTTCCCTTCTTGTGTGCCTGTACATAAAGAAGCAATGTCCATCCCAGAACATTATTCATGACTCAAGTCATCATCTTTACCATCCCACAGTAATGTCCAAAAACACAAGGCAGGCAAGCTGTCCCTGTAGATCCTGGGTCAGTTCTACCTTATACCACTGCACCAGCTATTTAGGACAAAATACTTTCAGTCAAGCTAATTCAAGATGTGTCTTGATATACTGTCTTTTAAAGCCAGAACTATAACTATAAGGAAAATCATTCTGGCAAGTGTATAATGCTGTGTTTAAATATATTACCTTAAATCATATCCTTTTACACACAGCACTCTAATGTTTGAATACATTACAATTCTGGAGCCTCAGTTTGGTAGCCTTCACTTTGGAGAGTGGGGAGTGCACATATTTCCCTGCTAATTCTCCTAAGGGGCAATATTTGTGGTTGTGGCTCATATCTACATAGGACTTAGAGACACTTCTGGCCCCTTAAAATCAGAAATAAAAGCCATATTATTTGCCCTGTTCCTGTGCAACAGATGTAAAACCTTAACAGCCAACACAAAAGCTACGTGTCTCTTTCTTAAAACAGCAGGGAGCAGAGGTCAAAGAACTTGCCCAAAGACAGAAGGAAGATATGTGGAAGAACTACAAATCAGCTAAGCTAAGCTCTCCTGGGCAATATGCCTGTGCTTTCCACACATGAGAAGTACTGCTACAAATGCTTTTAGTCTCTTGTATTTGGGGATTAGTGCTCTTATTACTCCTGTGAGAGGTCTTATATAAGAAGACAAATTGATATTGAAAAATTTGCCACCTAAGTGAATAAAATTGTTTACAACTGATGACTATACATAGACATTTATATGAACATTTGAATGACCTACTCTTTCAGATTTATGGCATGGCAAGGACAGACAGACAGAAACACAGACTGAAGAATGAAACAGAAAAGTAGTGATATGTAGCTTATCACAGCCAAATTTCCAGATGTTTCTCGAAATTTTACACATAGACTTTTTTTTCCTGAAAAAACTTGATGATCTGCAAACAGCTTTCCCAGTCTGTGAAAGCTGTTGAAAAAGGGAAGATGTTTGCCATTCCAGTTTTGGCTAAAAAATTTGACATTTCAAAAGATCTACATATAGAAATCCAGGGAAGATCTATGAATGGATTAATATCTCTATACTGAAGTGATTATATTTTGGTATTTGGCTCTGAAAATGTTTTTCAGCTCAGAAAATGTACAAATTAAGTATTTTCACCATTTAAAAAGTATTTTATGTGAAGTATTTCAAGGGGGAATAATTACTAAAGCCCCTTACCAGCTTCAGACAAATCAAGATGTTTGTGTGGAAAACAACAGCATGACTCCCTGAAGGAAATTCCTCTTCATCTCTATTGGAGGCTGAGACTTGAAAACACTTAGAAAAGAATAGGGCCGCCAGCACTGATGGGAGAAAAGAGGTTGACCTCAGACATGCTTGAGCAGGTCTTTTCTTTTTTAAATAAATTTCTGACACAAATTGAAATGTTTGACTCGATTAAGTTTCTTCTGCTCAGTACCTCCCAGCTGTACTGCAAGGTAGGGGACTGTGAAAGATGGATGTTGTTCACCAAAGTGAACAAAGACTCTTCTGCTTAGGCAGAGATCCTAGTCCTTTGGGCTGATGGTTTCTGAGACCTTCAGATCCTATGACTTTAATTGGGTAATTGTGCTAACAGTGAAAGTTGTACTGTCTGGCCCAGAGCAAGAAACAAAGCAGGTTGGTTGTAATATGTGACTGACTTAACGCTGCTGCAGGAACCATAATACCTTATTTTATTTATTTTTTCATTTTCTTGGCTTTTTTTAATGTTAACTGTGCAGTCTTAATGGAACTGTAAATGAACTCCATTGCTAGAGTGTATTTGCAATGCAATGCTACTAAATCTTTATTTCACACCTTATTACAGCCCTTACTTCACAAGACTGCCCAAAGTCATCAAGCACAAAGTGGTATTATTGTGCAGACAGTGCAACTTAGCAAAAATGGCCCAAATATCAGAGCTGATGGTGGGTGCCTTACAATACCTACCTTAGAACGAAAACCAACCCCTCTGACTCTTTCTTGTATCTGCTGATATTTCCAAAAAGACTAATAGTTATGAACTACATTGTCAAGCAAAGTGTGAAATTTTTGTTATTCCCTCTGGTAGTGCTTCTTTCAGACACCATTACTACAGAAGCCCAATAGGTTTTTGTCTTTCTTGATCAGTGTTTGCAGGAAACACATGGAGACACCCAAATCTTTCCAGGTCCCCTTTTGCATCCATGTGTCTTTCCAATCCTAAGGACAGTGGCAACACTAGATTGTGGAGATAAGAATGCTTGTCTGGTTCCAAACTCAACAGTGTAATGAGAAGACCAGCAAGTCTTGACAAATATTGTCCTCCATCTCTGGCTGCACAGTCCTGCCCCCAACCTTGTGTTACCACTCTCCTCACACGTGCGTCTGTGCAGTTGAAGGAGTTGATGGAAAACTAAGGAGAAAAACAAACAAATTGTATTATGGTTTGGGCTGGTGACTGCCCAGTCACATGAATATCAATGACAGCTAAAGCAGGATGAGGCTGGACCATGTATCCAATCCACTAGATCCAGTGGGCATTTCTAAAAACATCAGGGCTGGAGTTCCCACTTCACTAAACAATATGCAGCTCTGAGTACAGATTCCCATATAATTATGTGAGATCATTTATGCTCTCATTGTAATGCTTCCCCTCTCTCCTCACCAAATATGAATGTTCCATATCTCTTACACAGGAGTGAAATATTTGCAGTTGAAAATTCCAAGTTTCCAAATGCCAGAGATACCCCAGGGTATCCCACAGAAAAATCTGTGTGGCACTGGCACTGTGGCAGCACAGGACTAATTCCATGGAAGAATTTAGGAATGGCCAAGGCAGAGCACAGACCTGGAGAGAATTGACAGAAGATGGCATTTCACATTCATTAGCACTGTGACATATATATGCTAATTTCTAACCTGCCTCCCTTTTGACCCTTGGGATGGTGAAGTATGAATGAAAAGCAACTCTCATGTTCAATTAAAATTTTAAAGACATAGCACTGGGTATTTTTGTTTCAAAAAAATGATATTTTAGTTCAAAAGTGAAAAACATAAAGGAAAAAATAAATTAAAACATCTCTTGTAAGGATAGAAATGTGCCCTCCATTCATTTTAGTATTTGGAAGAGGGTAAAATTCAACATTGGCTTTTATGTTATTCTTCTTTTTAAAAATTAATGTTTTATAAGATGTACATCTAAATACAACTCAGTGCTGGTAAAACTGTGTTCTGAAAAATAAAACTTGTCTCAAAATATAGGTGTTGAATCTGATAGTGAGCGAAAACCAGCCATTATTCTAGGCAAGTTCTATTTTTTCAGTGTAGTGGTGGGATGCTTCACATGACTGGAGTGCCACAATCGATGGCTACAAGCTCTTCAGGAGGGATAGACAGGAAAGGAGAGGTGGTGGAGTGGCCCCGTATGTTAGAGAATGCTGTGAGAGCTCAGAAATCAACTATAGTGATGACGGAGTTGAGGGTGTTTGGATTAGGTTAAGGACCAATAACGCTGATTTTGCCATGGGAGTTTGCTATAGACCTCCCAACCAAAGCAGTGAGGTGGATGAATCTTTCTATAAGCAGCTGGGAGAAATCTCACAGTCACTTGCCATTGTTCTTGTGGGGGACTTTAACCTCCAGGGTATCTGCTAGGAATACAACACAGCAGAGAGGGAACAGGGAGGAACAGGCAGGTTCGGGAATGTGTGGAGGACAACTTCCTCACACAACTGGTAAGTGAGCTGACCAGGGAAGGTGCCCTCCTGGATGTGCTTCTTCTGAACAGGGAAGAGCTTGTGGGGGAAGTAAAGATTGGAGGCCATCTAGGGTGCAGTGATCATGAGTTGATTGAGTTTTCGATCCTTGGAGAATCAAGAAGAGGGGTTAGTAAAACTGCCACCTTAGACTTCTGGGGGGCAAACTGTTCAGAAGGCTGATTGAGAAAATCCCTTGGGAGGCTGCCCTGAAGGATATAGGAGTTCAGGAAGGCTGGACATATTTCAAGAGAGAAATCTTAAAGGCACAGGAGCAGGCTGACCCCGTGTGTCAAAAAACAAGCAGATGGGGAAGGAGACAGGCCTGGCTAAATAGGGACCTTTGGCTGGATCTCAAGAACAAAAGGAGGGTCTATGACCTTTGGAAGAGGGGCCAGGTCTCTCATGAAGACTATAAAGCTATGCAAGGAGAACACTGGGAGAGCCAAAGCGCAGCTAGAGCTCAACCTAGCTACAGCTGTTAAAGATAATAAAAAATGTTTCTATAAATTCATTAATGACAAAAGAAGGATTAGGGTAAAACTCCCTCCTTTACTGGATGCAGAGGGAAACATAGTAACAAAGGATGAGGAAAAGGCTGAGGTGCTCAATGTCTACTTTACCTCAGTCTTTTAACAGTGGAACTGGCTGTTCCCTGGACACCCAGTCTCATGAGCTAAGAGACAGGGAGGGGAAGCAAAATGAGGTCATCACATTTAAAGAGGAAGTGGTCAGTGACTTGCTACACTGCTTGGATGCACACGAGTCTATGGGACCAGATAGGTTACACCCAAGAGTGCTGAAAGAGTTGGCAGATGTGCTCGCCAAGCTGCCTTCCATGATTTACCTGAAGTCCTGACTAACAAGGGCGGTCCCAATGAACTGGAGGGTAGCAAATGTAACACCCATCTACAAGAAAGGCAGAAAGGAGAATCCAGGAAACTATAGACCTGTCAGTCTGACAAAGCCTGTCTCTAAAAAAAAAGCTTGAAAAGCAAAGGAATTTTTTTTTTTAAAGCAACAAATAAAACTTCCTGCTTGAAATAAAATCTGATTTTCAATTCACTAATGATCTTTTACTGATTTGAGTTGGCAATGCTCTGCCTCCTTTTCCCCAGTCTACTGCACTCTGCATGGCTATTTTGTAAGCAAGTGTTAGCTTTAAAGTCTTTTTAAACCTGTAGAAAGTCTTGAATTTTTAGTGTCTAAAAAAAATTTCTGTGGTGATGGATGAGTGAACCACCCACAGGTGAAGAGATCAAAGATCCATGATAACTGCAATTTAGCAACAAAGGACAAAACAGGGCGACAGGAATCTTTGTGAAATGAGAATAAAGAGAAACATATAAAGGAGGTAGTTAATATCTCATTTCTTGGGTTTTTAATGAGTCAACTTGATGCAGGATGATGAATTACCTGCCAGCTTTGACTCTACAGATAGAGTGGCATCACTCTGAACTGATATTCACTCATGACAGGGAAGAGAGAAGGTGGTTCCTCTTAGGAAACAGTTTATTGCCACTTCCAAAAGCAGCATTGCTGCAGATACAAACCTGGGAAAGCCGATTTACATTTCACTGTAGCAAAGACAACCCTCCTTTTCAAGCTTTGGAACAGTGACAAAGCAGTGACTTTATACTGACACATCAAGGACACTGATGCAAGACATCTCCATTAGTAGTTCTGAAAAAAGCCTCAGCAGGATGGTCCCTTGAAGGGAGAGTGGATCTGGGCATGAGCGATGCTGTTATGACATGACGCAGCCCTCGCAAATCTCAGCAGGATGTTTTTTCTCGTGCCCTGGTACCAAGCCCAAACTTTCCACATTGTATCTCCATTTACTTTAAATATCTGCCCGTTGCTTCTCAAAGGTAAAAGCCATGATGAGGAGGTCTCTGAGCAACTACCTGTGAAAATCACATCCTCAGAGACTTGCTCCCAGTCACCCATCAGAGTCAGTTGCCCATATATGACAGCAAGCACGTCTCTAGTAAACTTAACAAGGCAGTAACAAAACCCATCTACATGTTACTATTCTAAAACTTCAGCCTGGATACAGCAGAGTCAGGTCCTAGTCTCGTTGATACAAATATCATAAATGTTATACTGCTTTCAAGGTGCTCACAGTCTGTCCCTTCACTCTTACTTCTCCATACATTCCTTAACCTTGTACTAATTTTTTCAGTTGAACACCTTCAGGGTGAATGCTTCACCCGTTTTTTTATTATTAAATTTTTCTCCAGAATTTCTTTAATGACCTACTCAGAGGAAGATCAAGGGCTAAAGTATTTATGTATGCAAATGAAACTGTTCTAGTTGCTGTTAATGATATTTGCTTCCATTCTTAATACCCACTTTCCCAAACTGACATGTGTGATCACCTGGCTTAATAATATTAATTTCTCTCAATCTTAACAAAACTCTACCAGCCTCTTTTTGCTAGCACATTTAATCCTTCTAATACCTTTAGTATACCTGACCCCATCTGTTAAACCTGGGTGTGAGCAGATTCTGGTTTTGTACTTATGTGTGTCTTTGATAAATTTACTCTCTAGATATATTCCCCTCCATTAGTAAACATACTGGTGATTAGAATGCAAATAAAATTAAGTTGTTCTCAGCAGCTGGTGTTGAGCAAAAGGCAGAGATGTGGATATCTGAATGAGTTTACTTATTATTTTGAGTTAATCTGATCATGATGTTGCCCACACACACTAGGAATTAATGTCTGTCTCCCACAATTTTGCTTGGGCTAATCATGCTTTTAGGCTTTGTCAGGCTACTTGATGTCAAAGTTTTGTCAATTTGCCTCTCTTCCCTAGAAAACAGCCTGGAGAGACACTGGAAGTGTCCAGAGGTTTTTTTTCTTCATGTGTGTTCTATGGTTGGAGGAAGTTCAAACTCTTACAGAGTAAAATCTTTCTGAATACAGAAGACCTGACTGAGTACTTTTTGTCATGGTGCCATACAGAGACATTGAAACATATAAACTTAATATATGGCATCAGTGATCTCTGTGGTACCAGACTAGCCTACAATGTCTAGTGTTGCTGGCTAGGGCCTGGCGGCCAGAAGATATCGCGTTGTACGGAAAGCTAGAACCCCACTCCCTATAGCCTGATAGCTAGCAGCGCTTAGTTATGGCGTAAGCAGACAGAAGTGACGTTGTAAACCCGGGTTATAAAGTGCCGTGTCGCTCACCGATAAACGCCATTTTGCCACCCACCATGCTGGTGTCAGGTGCTGATGGACCGCGCGGTTATTGGGCGGTAGCTGTGCGTTTTCTGAACCAGGTCGCCACGCCTA